>JBBPRR010000950.1:0-14452 GCA_038093115.1 Hortiboletus flavorubellus | reverse complement strand
GATCGACTGTTTCGCCCGCGGGAAAGTCTTCGCTCACCCTTCTCACTACTAACCTACCTCAGGCCCCTTGGGACGAGTTTTATCTCGCACCACCCTGTGTCTTTGCTAGTTTTCCCTAGCTTCCCTTAGGGTTTGACACACCCTACACTGACTATCTGTTTTACAACGCTTTCTTGAGAAGACCTTAGACTTCAATGGGCAATGGCAGTTACAGTTACAGTGTGTCTGAATCTGAGTCTGAATCGTTTGCAATGTTAGCATGAATCTGAATCAGGCGCGCATAATCTACGCATTGTAGGAATCTTGTGACATGGTCCAGGTAGTGGAGGGAAAGCAGCAATACTGACGACGATTATCCGATCCGATTATACGAATCTGAATCTGATTCAGAATTATGGCAGAATTCCGTTCTGGGCTAATGGTTTAAATTATACCCCTTTGGGTCCAGGTTCAGACTGTAACATAGCTATTATAATTTAAAGATGGTCCAGGATACTGTAAGAAGGAGCGAGTCTGAATCAATTACTTGGAGACTGTAACCTTAGGACCTGGGTAATCCTTAGACAGTCCTAGACTGCTTCATCGACATGGTACGGAGAAACATATCCCCATCAATATGATCGACAACAAAAAAGTCGTCATGGCTGGTCGGATCGGGATAAAGCAATGCACCATGGATTATTGAATCCATCAGTATGAATATTGCTTGTGAGTGAGAAACTGCCCTGACACGGGAAAGCTTCAAGTCACATTCAAGTCTGCGTTGGAAGCCGATTCGTGCCGTATAGGGTTGTACGAGCGCAAATCTGAAGTCGGACTCCATAATGGTACACTTGAACACAAAGATGAGGCGAACGAATGCAGTGCATTCTTTCGTAAGTTGAACAAGGGCGCAATCACACCGCGGACAGCCATGGAACGAGGGGGTGCATCATAGGTAGTTGGTAGCCCACTTCCAATCAACCTCAGAGGCATAGTTGACCTTAAGATAAGCATGTTCATGCATCTAACAAATCAAATCAAATCAGTAAGACTTTTCCTTAGAAATGGACACAGAAGTATTCAGACATTACCTTGAATGTCGGATCGAACCTTGTCCATCCGCCAAGTTATATCCCATAGCTAGGAAGGCAACCATTGACAAATTGAATGAACTTGCGGCGTAAGCCCTCAAATGTGCAATCCCCACGGTGCACATCCTCGATCTCTGGGATAGTAGACAGTGACGGGCATGGAGAACCAAGATGCACGCGTGCTGGCCCAGGCAGTCCCGGTGCTAACTTATCAGCGACGGATTCACTGACTTCTGCATCATCTTCGTCCTGGACCATGCATGCACTCTGGCGTTCACTTTCTGCTTCCATACGATCTCTAAGCAACTTGATGGCCAGGCGGTGGTGATCAACACGGAGGATCTTAATGGAAGATGTAAACTAGGGACCAATAATTAGAAACACGATGTACCTGTTTTTTGATATCCTTCCCATTCGTTCGATTGACGTATGCGTCCTAAAGTGCACCATGCATTTTTTCATTTGGGCGGGTGCTATAGTTCCTGGCGACTCCCTTCGTTCGAATGTTCCATACGACATGCTTCCACAGGTGTGCCTTTGGGAAATCCCAGTCAAGCTTGAGCATGGTGATGTCACTGCGCTCGGCGGCATTGATATATTTCTTTAACTATGATTAGTACATGGTTATTAAACGGTGGTCAGTCACATCGCAGTACCTGGAGTTCGTCACTGAAAACCAAGAGTTCTTCCTCAATCATTGCAAGTGTTTTGTCTGTGTGAACGTCAAGACCTATCAAGCTGTCGATTCGCAGATAGGTGCCGAGCATGCGCAACAAGCGGTATCCCTCCGGACTTGAAACTTCAGTGAGGACATCAAGGGCAGCATAGAATACTTGCTATATATAGATAGTGGTGCGGTCAGATAAGAATGTGTGACTGCGGAACACTAACCTTCACGAGATCTCTCAGTTTATTACCATCCGAGAAGGTGATGTGCATCACAGTGTCGAAGTGGGCTAGATTACGCCACCTGGGGAAATCGGATACTCTGTCAATGAGATTCATCCATTCAGTCAAACAACCAATGGTACAATTCTGAGAAATCATGTACTACTCCTCTACTATCGCGGAAACTTCCCGTCTGAGTGCCTTCAGAATTATTTTGAGCTCCTCAAGCATGTGCTTGCCCCAACGTCCACCATGTAGGTAGTGTAGGCGGTCAAAACTGGCTGCTTGCTCCGGTTCCGAGTTTTGTACCTTCCAGAGCACGTTCTATGATCGTAGGTCAGCAAATTGAATGTGAATTCAACAGGAAATAACCTACCTCGACTGGTCGCAGGCTGAGTGCCTTGAGGATCTCCTTACCTTGAGACTTCTTCTTGAGATATGCTTGATATCCCTTGATGGCCTGGCTTATCATTCGTGTGGGGAATGTTGCGGAAAGGTTGGAAAGCTCCTTGAGAGGAACGAGACACATGGGACACGGGCACTTCCCCTTGGCCCTGCGTATCAAGGTCATCATACATCTCTGGAACGAATCACAGATTTATTAGTGGGTGCGAATATTAGTCTGGCAATGGTCACTCATACAGTTCTTCATAGTCTGCTGAGAGAATTAGGATCAAAGGGAACAGCCAACGCTCGATCTCGTCATAACATTTGTGTTTGTAGCCGGTCTGGGATAGCTGAAAGAGATCTTCAAGAAGTATAGTGAATGACTCATGCCAGATGACACATTTGAAATTTGTCCATGATGTCTTATGTTCGTCTTTCGCTGGTTCAGGTACCTATATCCGAATTGAACTCAGAATTTAAAAAAAAAAAAAAATCCTTACGATCGGTAACCAACCAACAATACACCCACCGCCGAAACGTTCACTGTTCCATATATCTATTGGTAAGTTCGCACACCGTGCCACGACAGGATAAGCCTTGAGGGTTCCGTGGGATGACAGTCGGGTCTTATCTGCATATAGTATGAAACCGAAGGGGACAGCGTTTGGGACATTGGGAAGACGAGACTTGTCGATTCATTGAGAAACAGTTACATACATGAAAGAAATATAGTGAACAGGATGCAATAAAGTAAGATCATATTATTGACAACATACTTGGATGTCCCACCAATGATCGCCTGTCCACGGCTCAGTGTAGAAACACTTGTACTCTTCACTGTCATATCTGTACAAGCATTGTGCATCCCAGACGAAGTTGGGGGCAACTAGTGGGTTGTTCAACAAGTCGAGTGCCCAATCCCACAGCGACTGAACGTGTACCTTGAATGTTTTCAGTTCCTTCTGGTACTCAGCTGCGACATCCAACTTCGTGAACTAAGCATAAGAAACACACTTAGATTATGATAGGCACAATGAACGACAAAAAAACGGATAACCTACTGGCGTTAGTTCCTGTGCTGCCTGATCACACACCAGACGAAGCTCTTTCTCATTCTTGAATGTGACACTGGCACGTTTATTTGCCACACGCAAGATGATACCAAGGAGGGCATTCACATGGGATGCGTTCAGTCCCGCCTGAATGACAACATCAGCAAACTCAAGGTCTGCTTCCGTTTTGAAGGGTCGCCAAGGCTGCTCGTCTGGTTGCACCGCAGATGTAGCCGAATGGCCAAAGTCCTCTGCAGACTGGAATGGTGGGGGATGGCTGCTCCAGGGGTGATACTCAGTCTTGAAGTCAGCAGCGACTTCAACGTCGGATCCTCGGGGGGATGCGGAATGAGCGGCTGAACCGCCAACATCGTGCATGGATGCATCAGAAGAGACTATACATAACCGACATCAGTTATTACTGTAACGAGGGCTGTGGTTGCATAATTATATTGAACTTACTAGAGCTTCGGGAACCACCACCTACACGTTGTTCCATGTAGGCATCCGCGTGGTCTGAATGCCAAACATGTGGATCAGCTGCATCAACGACGCTCTGAGTGGGTGAACTCAAAGAAATTCTTCCTGCCAACATCAGAGCGAATTACCAACCAAAAAAAATGAGCGAAAACTGAGATGGAGTGTACTACTTACTCACCTGGGCCGGGTACTGCAAGTTCAGAACCAGGATTTGGAGGGATGTAGGCAGTGGCTCCAGCTGCTGGGCCACTCATCAAATCTTGGACCTCCTGCGCTGTCAATATAGGTGTAATTCAGAAGTTACAATGTTATAATATGATCAGACGAATCAGTCAGAAATGTACTTAAACTCACCTCGTTGACGCTCCTCCTCAAACTCTCTGACATAGCGCGCCTGATCGAGCGTACTGTGTACACAGTTCCGGCAACTCTTCTTGTGTTTCTTTAGTCCTTGCACCTTGAACAAGTTCCCACAATGGCGGCACTATGCCAATAAGGGTTGGAAATCGGCTCATTGTCTGGACCTGTGGGCAGCTGGCAGTATGGTGGTGGGGTGATTCAGAGAGAGGTGAAAAGGAGACGAAAGAAGCACAGGGACGTTGAAACGCACGGTATACCAGGCACGAGTGATGCACGAGAACCCATAATGACATTTACGTGTACATGTAATGGACGTTGCCAGATTGTTATCTTACAACCCCAGATTGTAAAGCCATTTTAAGCCGCATTATCATGCTTAGTAATTCAATTCACGTGCCATTACAACATAACCACATTAGAATGATACCTTAGCTTTTTCTGACAGATTAGGACTTCGGCTTCAGCTTATGTGCTGCACCCTTGCTATCATTCATGTCCTGTATTTCGGAGTGGGGAGAGACTGAGGTTACAGAAGGAACAGGAGTCTGTCCAAGTTGATAATCTAGCTACTGTACATGGAGTATCTAAGAGTTTATATACGGAGGGAAAATACAGTATTAGTAACGGATGACAGAGATGGAGGACGGGAGATGAGAAAGCCGGTGCTGCGCTCTGGTAGGACGAATGCCAGAGCTGTGTGAGCACAGGTCGGAGGTATTTAAGAGTTGGAACGATACTATGTACAGAACAAGGAGTATTGTACAGTAAGTAAAATGTCAGAAAGATTTAATCAGAGGTACAAGAGGTCCAGAGGAACAGAGATGCATAATTACAGAGAATGGACCGGAGATCGCTTCTGAAGGAGTGGAGTTGTGCCCAGAGGCCAGAGTCACACTAGGGGTTGGCACGGTATAGGACAGAGGTTGGGGGTAGCACCTTTAAGGCATAATGGAGTTGGGAAAAGAGGAGCTCACAGTGGTAGTGCTGAGCTGGAACTCAAAATAGCACACAATGAATAATAGCGCCCATCCAAAGTGTGAAACAGAGGTGTCTGGCTAGGTATTGGAGGATTCGCCATCCAAGCCTAGTGGAGACTGGGGGTCAGACTCCTCAGGGGAGGAATCTTTGGAATCAGAGTTGGAGGATAAGGAATGTGGGTCTAAGGTGTCAGAGTTGGAGGGGTTGGAGATGTCAGCAGTATTGGAGGTGGATACAGAGCTGGAGGGCGTGGTGGAAAAGGATGAGGGTGGGGGTGATGGAGTGGTGCTGGCTGGCAATTGACGGGTGAGTTCAGACTGGCACTTTCAATGGTATGTGTCAATGAACTGCGCGAGGGTGTGCATACCTGAAATGGTGGGGGGCTTGCCAACATGGCATATCTTATCCTTGATGCGGTCCAGAAGTCCTTGATAGAAAAGGTGCCAGAGTGCACCATTCCCATATTCTTGGACTTGGCAAGCTATGCAGTTGAACTATACCATATACTTGTTTACACATTGTTTATCTGTTATAAACAGATAGTGGAGTTGATGCTCAGCATCACTGATAGAGTCGTGGGAACTGAAGTTCATTTAGAGTTTCAGAATGGACTCTTGGAAATGGTCCATCCACAGGGGATGAAGTTTGAAGGGGTCAGAGGAGAGAAGGTCAGGCTCAAACCATTTCAAGGCCATACCAGAGAGGTATGATTGTGTGAATACAATCTTAGTACAGTCAGATTGGAAGGCCTTTGAACAGTCTTGGAAGCAAAGCTTACATTGCACCAAGAAGGCATGGAGCTTGCAAGGATTGGAGCTATTAAACTGGTTTGAAATGTGGACCTTAGTTCTTTGACCAGGGGTGGAGGTGGAGGTAGAGGTGGTGCAGCCAGCAGACTTGGCTAAATCCCTGATTGCATGGGTAAGGAGGGTGAGAATGTTGCCTGGAGTGTTCAATATGTCTTCGGAGTCATTATTGGGGTCACTATCAGAGGTACCATTTGACTGAGGGGGCTGGTCCTGCATTGTACTAAAGTGCTGACTAGGAGTTGTGGAGGAACGACTGCTCCCACTCCAGAGTTGTGCTCACGGAGTTGGAGTTGATGGAGGTTGTGACTAAAAGACAGAGGAAATGGAACGGCAAGGGGAGAAACCATGGAACTGGTGGTTAGTGACTACTATAGAATGGTGACGATGACTAGAAAAGACACTGAGAGTGTCATAATAGGATGGAGCAGAGGTCATGATGGAAGGATCAGAGGATATGGAGGGATTCATGGTGGAGCTTTACCACTTGGTTCAAGGGATCTGATTGATAGATCTGAGTCTCAGTAGGAAGAACGAGTTCAGCAAGTGGAAGCTTGATTATACTGTTAGAGACTGTGCAACTTCTGGTGGAACTCTGAAACTCCAGAGTTTGTGCAGATGGATAGGACTTCAACTTCAGCTTATGTGCTGTGCCCTTGCTGTCGTTCGTGTCCTGTATTTTGGAGCAAAGAGGAACAGAGAAGATGGAAAGAAACAGGAATTTGTCTTAGTCAATAATCAAGCTACTGTACACAGAGTATCTAGGAGTTTATATACGGAGGAAGAGTATAGTATTAGTAATGGGTAACAGAGATGTAGGATGGAAGATCAGAAAGCTGGTGCTGTGCTCCAGTGGGATGAATACCAGAGCTGTGCAAGCACAAGTCGGAGGTATCTATGAATCGGAGCTAAACTATGTACAGAACAAGGAGTATTATAAGTAGAAAGTGTCAAAGGATATTAGTCAAAGTACAGAGGTCTGGAGAAACAGAGGTACATAATTACAGAGAACAAACTGGAGATCACTCCTGAAAAAGCAGAGTTGTGCTTGGGGGACTGGAGTGTGCTAGGGGTTGGTACGGTATATAACAAAGTAGTAAGAAGATGAGAGCCTAATAGGCTATTGAATGTGGTTATATTGTGGAACTCAATATGAAGTGGATGCTGGTCATAACTGGTGAACAAGTTCATTATACCATAGACTGTATATCTGTCAAACAACTTGGCGAAATGCTCTACAAACAGAGGGGCAGATGAATTCTGAATGATGACAGCGTTAAACAGCTGCAGGTTATGGACAAGCTAGAGTGTTTTACTGTTCTGCTTGAGCATGCAAAACTAGCAGGATTGGTAGGCTATGGTGGACAGTTTGTATATACCAGAGGCAATATGGTCTCTGATGATCTGGATGGCCTGGTCCCATGAGAACAGGAGGACCAGGATGCTGTGGAGTATCTGAGGCATATGAGGCATGGTCAGTATCTTCACTAGCAGGAAATACTGCTTGTCTAGGCGACTCTACTCAATTGGAATTCAAGCAAAGGCCTTCTCATGCATGCAGACTATCCACCAGACTAGCTTGAGTTCCTCCAGCCACAATCAATTGGCAGAATTAAGGTCAAGGGTATCAGTGTGTTCCTGTGTGAAATGCAAGCCAGGAGTTAAGTCAGGGAGGTGCATAGGTAATGGAAGAAGTCCAGCTAATAGGTTGTCAGGTAATTGGCAGAGTACCCGGTACTCCTTCTGGAGAGGGGCCAGGACTGACTGAACCTTCTTGGCCACCAGCTTGTAAGCCAAGAAATGGGATGCAGTATGAAAAGAGTAAGTTGCCTTGAATGTGGCCAGGTGGGCAGGCATCAAAGTAGACTGGATAAAAGAGAGGAAATCATATAAAGGAGATGGGGTACAATGGAATAAGTCTGGCTGTAGTAATATAGTCCAGAAAGGAGGAAACAGAGCATGATAAATGTATGGTGAAACAGCAATGGTACTTTGTGACTTTTCCCAACCCTTCAGTGGATTATTGTAGTTTAAAAACTCATGGTTATAATAGACTGGTAACTTGAGCAAAATAGTCTGTGCCAGCAATGCAGGCATCTTTCTGTCCAAGCATGGGTGGGTAGTTTGTATACCTTTTCCAAGTTGGAGTTTTCAATTGTTTGAGAGCCATTGGAGAAGTCTTTGGTAGTAGTACTCATGAGGCAATGGAAGAAATGACCAAGAAGGAGATCAAAGTTTGCACGTGATATTACTTGTACCTGTAAGAAGATTTCACCAGCATCAAAGTCAAGCCAGAGATTCTTGACAACTCTGAGGGTGGACTTGATACTGGTGTTAGCATTGGATATAGTCATTGTGTGATCTGACCTAACTGGTAGACTAAGATCTTCCCATATCCATCTGGACATGGTAACTATCTTAGAGCCTGAGTCAAGAACTCCAAGGATAGACTAGCCAGTACCAATGACCTTGGCTTCAAATATCTGAAGCAGTACTGAATGGTGTGTGACAATCTGACTGTCATCACCACAAAGGATGCTCTTATTAAATGCACATTCTACTGTGCTGGAATCACATCCAGTGAGCTCATTAACCCGGATAGGGTTAGCAGATACTGGGATATTGTTGACAGATATCTGGCATGACCACAATAAGTTCATGGATGGGGACCGGTACTATGGTCACAAGGGCCAGTCTAAAAGATGCTTTGGGGCAGTCTTGTTTTCAAGGGGGAATGAATATTCAAATTGGCCCATTGGAGCAAGGGATGATGATGAGTTAGTAATGATCACATGGGGGGGAATGATACTAGAGGATGATGGAGTCGGTGTTGAGGGTTGAGGTGCTGAAAACATTAAGGGGTCCAGTATCCAAGACCAAAAGGCCTCAACTGCTGGGAAAACAAGTTCCTTTGAGATGGAGGTGGCCCAGAGACCAGGGTGATCAGTCTTCCAAGATGACATCTCAACACTGTCAAAATAAACACTGTAGGAGCTGGAGGCTCTCTACATCTGTATACAGAATTTTTTCCCCTTTCCAGCACCCTCTAGATTTTCCAACATGTCCAGCAATATTCCCATCCTATCCTGTGTCCATCCGAGTGGACCCAACCTTTATAAGTACATTCCTAATTGTCCATCCCAACCTGGGCATGGCCGGTTGATGACTAACATAATGTAACCAGTTCTATTCATTTTCATATGTCATTCTTACTTCATCCTATTTCCCTATTTGTACATTCGATCATCAGTAGCACTTACTTCCATCCAGATCATTCTAGATCATTTTTGCTTTGTTTCATTGAAAAGTCGCTATATATGACTACAGGGTGATTCATACCTTTGCACATGGTTTTTTGTTCTTTTCTATGTGACATTGTTACCTGTGACAGTGAAGATTATTTTCTTCACAGCCTTTGGTCACATCCTTTGTAGTTACTTTATATGTACTAAGTCTTGGGTGTTTCCTGAAATATAAAGCCTGTACCTTGTTGGGAATGCAACACCCTCTTTCTGGCTCGATCTTACGATTCTAAGTCTTTCTCCTACCTTGTTTAAAACCTTATCATCTTTCCTGCTTATATACAGTCCTTGTCCTTGATCAGAAATTCACTTCATCTATCTGGATCTCTCTATTTTGATCAGGTTTATCTGAATCAACTGTTTCACCCACAGAAAGTCTTTGCACATCCTTCTCATTACTAACCTACCTCAGGCCACTTGGAACGAGTATTAGCTCGCATCCACCCTGTGTCTTTGCTATTTTTTCCCTAGCCTCCTTTAAGATTTGATACCCCCTACACTGACCGTCTGTTTTACAATGCACTTCCCCTTGTCTTTCTTGTACTCCTGAAAATTGAGGTCAGAAAATGCAGGATCTGAAATGTTATCCCTATCTTCAGAAATCAGGGTCAAGAAGACCAACAGTTCAATGTCTAGTATGGCACTGGTGGACTTGTCAGTGACTGAGAAAATAAAATCCTGGCAGTAATAACAGAAAGGGGTGGAAGTATGTAGGTCTGGGAGTGGGCAGGTGATCCAGGCACTTGCAGAGGCAGCAAGTACCGGATACACACAAAATGCACTTCTCATCTATAACTGACCATCAGTGCCATGACTAGCTTTACCTGACTGGATATACTGTAGCTGTCCACTAGAGGACAGCTATCCATGAAATGGACTGGATCTGCACAGAACATACAGCTCTTTGAGGCCATATACTGCATACTTATTTGCTCCTGCTTGATAGCTGGAGTAGTAATTAGTGTTGCAAGGAGTGGATATACTGGTGCTAAAGGTGCTGCTGCCCAAGTAGGGTAGTAAGGCTGAGCTGGTGGTAAGGTGGCTGTGGCAACAGTGGTGAGGGGATGGAGTGTGGAACTAGTGAGGAGAAACTGCATTGCCTTGAGTATGTCAGTGATTGGATATGGGTTAGAAGGATAATGGGTGGTCTTCATAATGAGGAGGTATTGACAGACTTGGTTTTCCAAGTCAACAGGCAGGCCAGTCAGAAACAGCATGTCCCAGTCTAAGTCTGAGAGCTTGCGATTGTTAATGAGAATCCTTGTGATCTTCATGAACTTATGCTGGTACTTACCCAGGTCTTCCATAGACCTCATTGGCTTAGTTCAGCATTCCTGGACTAGGTATTGGATGTCAGCATGACAATACCAGTTAGCTTCTTCACAACTGGGATATAACTTTTTGATGGCAACAACGAAGGTGTCCCAGTCAGCCAGGGTGGTGGTTGCTTCATCAAGAAGCTCCCACCCTTTAACCCCTTCAAGATCAGCATATCTTATAGCAGCATGGATTTTGGCAGCCCCAGTGATAATGGTGGCCATTTCAAGGATGTCTACATCTTTGAGAAAGTACAGCAGCAGGCTCAGCATCTTCCTATCAAACTTCAGGGTATTCTAAGTTCTACAAAGTGGCATCTGGGGGATTTGGGCCATTGGTGGAGAAGCAGCTGGCAAGAGTTGGTGAAGGGAAGATTGAGGTGATGTAAGAGCAATCAGCAATGATGGGGACAAAAGTCTGGAATGGGAAGTAGCAAAGAGCAGTGAGAGAAAGTGGATCAGAGGCCATAGGTATTCCCAGTGAGAAGGTGTGGAGTAGTCAAGAAGATAGGAAAGGAACAGAGGAGATGATAATAATGAGGATGAGAATGAAGTACTTGTTGAGAAAGGTGATAGAAAAGAAGAAAATTGGAAGGTGAGGTGTGATTCCCTTGACTATCATGACAGGGTTGAGTGGATATACACTCCTGATATGAGATTAGATTGCACTCATCAGGTAAATTTTCTGGATTTGGACTAGAAAAAGCAATACAGCCAGAGTAGGTGCCTAAAGGTGTCAAAGGTGGTACATTGAGTGATGGGAAAATAGAGGGGAGGAATCAAAAAGTGCCTGGCTAGTCAGAATCATTGGTAGCTGAGGTGGCTGAAGAGTCAAGGTTGTTGTCTAACAACAGATTAAAAGCAAACCCTGATATATCAAGGAGATCAGCATGATTGTGATGGGCATCTTGAGGGGGGACCAATTGGAGTAGAAGTGAGTTTTCTCTGTTGATCTGCAAATTTCTAAAGTGCTCAAGTAAATTTTCAAGCTCTTGGCATTGGACAATCAGCCATAGACTTCTTTTAGAACCTATTTGTAAACCCCTCGCAGTGGGCTCCAGTTGTAAAGATAATAACAGGCCTGAAGGTGACTAGAAGATAGTAACCACTACTCCCAGGCCAGAAAAGGGGGTAGGAGAGCAAGTATATTTGCCCCACATCAGTAAATCCCTTATTTCGTCACAGTGACATCAGTGATGACAGCATTATGACAGTAATTTACAGCATGACACCTCGGCAGTGTCACAGAGGCACAAGCGACGCCAAGCAGACAGCGCACACAATCCCATAATCGCTTGTCAATCCAGCCGATCACAGTGCACACAGTCCAGCAGCGGCGTAGTAATGCAGTCAATTATAGTAGATCACAGCTTGTCTTAGCTTATAGCGATACACAGAGTGTTTTTTTTTCCTTTTCGGACACATGAATGAATTGGACAGAGCTACGAGACGGTAATCTATTAGATGTGTCCATAACGATGATCATTTGTACGGTACGATTGCCAAGCAATGATCCCATCATCACGATGGTTGAATAATAGCTGAGTCCTGGGCTGGAGTCCGAGTCATAGTAAGCCATTTGGCCAGTCTTGCTGGTTCCACCAACGCGCGGGCCTTCCAAATATAGGCTCCCGACCAGTACAGTCACAGCTCCTGAGTGAAGCAACCTTTGAAGTAGGGGCTGAAGATGGATCCATATCGTTAGCCGTGTGTTTCTAGAGAAACGAGTACACTGGCACTCGCTCTTACCGAGGGCTTCTCCGAGTGCTCACTCGCCGCCGATCAGCCAAGGGGGAGAGATGGAGTGCGACGACGCACGAGTGATCAAGCACGGAAGCTGACAAAGATGATCAGTGACTGCACCTCCACAGGCGACCACGATGTACTTGGAACACCCCCAGAGCCTCCTCCACCACTCACCAGCCCAGACGAGCCCGCCAAACCACAGAACGAACTCCCGAGCATTGAGCTCGAGGGAGAGAGACAAGAACTGAGCTGTGACTCGGACAACGCACCTACCAGAGCCGAAACAGACACGTCGGGAGTGTCGGATGGTGAAAAGGATCCTAGGAACCGACCTAGGGGAGTGCCGAACGCGTCAGAACAAGCCCAACAACACTGGAAACAAGAAGATGAGGAAAACTCACCTGCGATAGGTCCAGACAAGCCTGATGAGCCGGGCGGCGAAACGGCTGCACCAGACAGTCTCCAGAGTGATCCAGAACGCCTTGAGGGCGAAGGGAACGACAACGACAACGACGAGACGAGCGCGTCGCATCGACTCGGAGTCAGTCGTCAGACGTCACAGTGACAAGGTGAGGGGGAGAGGCGAGGCGAGGCGAGGCAATGAGGGTAAGGTGACGGGGGCGAAAGGCGGCCAAGTGCAGTTGTGCACGTCGTCGTCACCGCGTCCTCCAGTCAGCGGTGGTGGTATGGGTGCGACGTCATCGTTGTGGTGTCGTTGATGGTGTTGGGCCATCGACAACGTTGCGTCGTTGTCGCTGTGGCATGCGTGTGGATGCGCACGCATTGCCGTCGTCGTGTTGTTGTTGATGGCGCTAGGCCATCGATGACAATGCGTCGTCGTCGTCCAGGCAGCGGTGGTGGTGTGGGTGCGGCTGAGCAGGGAGGGCGCAGCCTGTGCACACATGTCATCATTGTCGTATCGTTGGTGGCGCTGGGCCGTCGGCACTGTGGCTGAGGGTCCATTGAGATCGACTGGGCCCAGTTTGCTCATTTAGTTTGAACGTCACACCGGTTTCAGCGACTCGGACTCGGGGAAGCATCAGACGATCTGATGGCGGTGGATGTGATGAGGGGCAGTCGAGGGACAAATAGGCTGGCAAGATCGGGGGTATTTCAGTATGAAATCATAAGGTAGCAAGTTAGACGACATACTTGCAATCACTGGTTGTACTGTACATGTGTACTGTACTTGGTGTGTACGGTCAATTTGATGACTAAGTGACACAACAGTCAGTCATTACAGCTGGTCACAGTCCACAGTAATTCACCGCAACTTTCTCTCTTTCTTGGACACGTAAGGGAATCCGGAAACAACAATATCAATGGCATTACAGTTGAGAAACAGAACATGGCATGAACATGGAACGACTCAGACAACAATATAACAGTGATCTACTACTACACCTCGGGCAATGCACAGTCTGCGTGTGGCAAGACTGTAAGATTGAGGACGCCATGGTTTTTAATGAAGCACGTACCAGAATCCTGATCAATACTAATACTTGAGATTGAAGCCTGACGACAGTGACGCTTGTGCAGGGAACCTTCGCAAAGGATGCCTCCATTCGTTCGAATGGAATTACGAATGGACCCGACGTGAGACTCAGCCATATTGAACCTTCTTTGCATTTCCGTGACACGATATTTGTAGAGTGTGCCGCGGGCGGTGGACTCGTCTAGCTGCATCTGTGCTAGATTCCTCTTAGATCGACGGACAGCCGACTCAGCCCTCGCGACCTCGAGGAGGAGAAGCACCTCTTGGTGTTCAAATTCTTCGCGCTTGGGATCAGAGGTATCAGAGGCATCCGTATCAGTCTGTTGAGATATTTGGGAGTTGTCCACTGACTAAATACATTACATGTGTACCTTGAGCCTTTTTCCTAAGATGCTCACGTCCATACGAGTAGTGGAGTTGCGAAATTCACTGGATGTTGGTTCGAGCAGAGCATTCCGGAGAGGTGTCCCGGCGTAAGAGAGGGCGGGAATAGACTTCCGTGCACGAATGGCACCAACAGCCGAGGGTGTTCCCCTCAATGGCACACGGGGATGGTGATAGGCGAATGG
>JBBPRR010000949.1:0-14460 GCA_038093115.1 Hortiboletus flavorubellus | reverse complement strand
ACGAAGGATGGTGTTGAAAATCAATCAAGATGCTCAGAGGTACAATCGAGCCCGGGAGGCATTGATTAGGCTGCAGGCTTCGGAAGACATACTTCAAAGATACATGCCTATTTCTCAGAAGGATCTTCGAGTGTCTGCAGATATCACCGAAAAGAATCGATTTGGCCAAAGCTCAGATGTGCTTCCTTGATTTTGGAGGCTAGGTGACCTCAATGGTAGCGTGTCTGGGTGGGATGATGAATATAAGTCTTTCAAACTAAACTTTATTTTAAATTGTATTGAATCTTTTCACCCCTGAAGTTCTCAGGGTCAGCTGGTTGAAAGCCAAAGCCTGATATGAAAGATGGAGTGAGGAGCTACAGATGGTGAAACATGAGATGCACTGGACTGTTCTGTGGTTCCAGAACAAGGTAAAGACGTGGGAACAAAGGTGGTCAAAAGCAGAGGAACCAGGTCAGAAAGCATATGCTGCAAAACAAAGAAAGGTTTGGAAGAGCTTTCAGGAGAAGGCAGAGGAGAAATTTGGGAGTCTTCTGTGATTTAAGAATGGGTATTGCACAATGGATCCAGATGTAGTGGTATCGGTGCAGTAGTGCAATGGATTAATAAGATTGGATGGTTCTACAGACTAGCCCAGCCAAGGATCTCCCTCAAGGGATTGCTGGCCAGGACCAACAGTCTGACCTGTCCCTAGTTAGCTAGTGAGGAATTGAAAACAGATGGCTGGCAGGATTGGTCGGCCAAATGCATGCCCGTGACACCTCCATAACTAGTATTCAATTGCCAACATATGACCAGCCAAGCATCTCGGCAGAGGGATCGTCGGCCAGGACCTTCTCTGTGGGCAGACCCTAACTAGTACTCCATTGCAAGAGTGGATTCGGCCGAGCATTGCTGGCAAGGAAAGGCCAGCCAGATCCATTATTGCGACTCCTGAATACATATAGAGCAATGGCAGGATGGGCCCAGCTGAGCCTCTGTGGAAATGGAGGGCTGGCCAGGACTAGTTTTGCAGTGTCTCACACACTAGCTCTACATCGCATTAATAGGGCCGGCCGAGCCTTTGCAGCAAGGAATCGTCGGCCGGGCCCAGCCGCACGTGCACCACAGGGATGGATCCGGCCAACAATTCCTTGCTGCAGAGGCTGGGCTGGGCCCATATTTGCAGCCTCTCACAAAGTTGTCCTCCGTCGCAAAGAAGGGTCCGGCTGAGCACCTTTCTTTGTGAAAGGTCGGCCAGGTCCATTAATACAACTCACACATCCTTTCACTGAGATGGATCCGGCCGAGCTTCAGGTCAATTCCCGAGATGGCTGGTACCACTCCTCCCACAATAGCTTTCTGTTGCGAATCCATCCCCAGCTGAGTATCTCACCCATGGTCCTGTGGGCTGGGCCCAAGCCTGAAAGTCCTGCATAACAGATGCATGACAACCAAGCCAATGGCTCCAGCTGGGTGTGTATTGGATTGGGCAGTTGGCCAGGGCCAGCTATGTGACTGGTTACAATCTAGCACTTGGTTGCAAAGCTAGGCCCAGACGAGGGTTTCTCCAATGGGATGGTCGGCCAGAATCAAGACTGCAATTCCTTTATCAGTAGTGATGCGTCGTGATATTGGTCATGGCCGAGGGTCTCTTATTGTGGACGGTCAGCCAGACCAGTACTGCGGGCCCTGCCTAACTCATGCTCCACCATGCAGGTGGGCCTGGCCGAATATTTTGCCCCATGGCTTTGGCAGAGTCTCCAGTGCAAAAGATAATTGGTCAGGTATCTCTATGACCTCACCCTCTATAGGCAACTATTGCGGGAATGGAGCCAGTTCCTATTCCGCAGGATATTCTCAAATGCAAAATCACTGAGGATGGATCATACATATCACCCAGTTGGTGGAAGTTTGGTGCCGGGCAGTGTTGGCTGATATCCAACCCATAGCCCCTCTTTGAATGGAAAATTGTGGCAGAGATGGTCTCACCCCAGTCACAATGTTAGGCAAGGCCGGCTGGTACCATGCCTATGTCTCCTCATTTCCAGCATTCAGGCTGACTTTCAAAGAAATGATGTTGCATCAGTGCGTTGGCCGATACTGGTTCCACGCCCCTTGCAGCTATCGCTGAATTGCCTCTGGCCAAGGCTGATGTGATCAGAATACTGGCTGATACCACTTACACATCCCCTTCATTTATTGGCATTGGTCGTGAGATTGGTCTCAGCCCAGTCTCCATGTGACAGTAAGGCTGGCCCATACCAGCTCTACGGTATTTCCATATGAAGTATATGGCCTAGCAATTTGCGTTCTGCGAGGATTTAATCGGCCGAACCTGCTTCTGCGAGATGTTCATTTCTAGCATATGGTCACCACTCATATATACTGCAGTCCCATTACCACGTAGTCGGCCAGACCAATACTACATATGTCGGCCGGCCCCCGGCCGATCCCACAGGCACGTGCAAATGTACACTCGGGTGGAACCAGATGTGCGACCCTTTTTAACTGAAGGGTCTGTGTTGCCGCCTCTGTAACGTCCGCCAAAGGGACCAGAGGAGGCACTATCCCCACTCCTTTGCCTGATCCTATCAGGCCTGCCAGACCCTTGCCGCTTCCAGCAGCGTTGGGATCTGTCATTGACGAGGCGATAGCTGGGCGTTTACAAGCAGCAACTGCCGGACTTGTTGAACCCACCGTTCAAGGAATCGTCGATGCTTGCATCCCCCGCCTAGCAGAATTCATGGAGACCCACCTGGCGACGTTGACCCCCCCACAGTGTTCGGGGAAAGTTCCGTGCAAGGGAAAGAAGAAAACTGATCCCGAGTCTTGTGAGGAAGACTATGACGGTGACGATGATGAAGGTGCTGTGGTGCAAAGACGGAAGAAGCCTGGGCCTCGGGGCACGATGAATCGTCTGCATGTATGTAAGCTGAGTCTTCCAGGAAGTTGATTATTCTGATTTATGTATGTAGACCGCCTTCCGTGTTTACCTGCGGCAAAAGAAAGTCATTCCATCTAGACCAAAAGGCAACCTTCCTGCTTCAGCTCCGATTGACGCAGTACATGCATTTAATCAAGATGGTATTTCGCCCCCATTGCTGGAGAACATCGCGTTAGATTGGCATTGTAGTCCATTGACGTCGTCGCGTTGGAACTCGGAAGCTATCTCTATTCTATCACTCGATTTCTACAACAACCTCAAAGGCGGTGCAAGCCGAGACGTCATCTTTGACGAGAAAACCATGAGCCTTCAAGTAATTCGTAAAATGTGTGAACAGAAGCTAGCTCGAACGTACCAGGCTCACCGACAAGTTGACAAGATCAACATGGCCGCCGCCGACGAGCGAACCCAGGTGATAGCCGACATAACGGCAAAGGAGGAAAAACGTCGGAAAGGTGATAGAATGGTCGCTCGTCGTCATGGGGTACGTTGTCCTGTTAAGCTGCTTTTCATGTTGGCTCACAATAATTTTGAAGACTCTCTTGAGGCGCAAAAAGATTGTCTCGCAGAATCACTCTCGAGATCCTGAGACATGGGATGCCATTCGCAAGATTATTGACAAGCTTGGTGTAGAGGGTATGAGTGGTGACGAGACTGATTGTCCTCCCGCTTCGAAGCCAAAGGTCCTGCGGCGTCTAGAACTCCCTTGGATCAATCCTGTCATTTCCCGTTTATTTCTGTCTGTGGAAACCTATGAATCAGCTCACAGAACAGAAAACATGCTGGAACAAGTTGGTAATTCGTCGTTGAAGCGTTGTTGGGAAGCAGGGAGGAAAGAAGTGAAATCGACGCCAATCCCGGGGCTCCCTCATAACTGGTATGACGATGACTGGTTCAAAGGTTTGGCCGCTGGGGCATGCTCGGTACTCTCTGTCCGTAAAGACATCGCTATTCCTAGTCTGGTAAGTCCAATGGGCATAGCATTCAAATCCCAAGTTCATGTACTACACAGGTGCCTTATGCCTCTAGGTGAGGCGGTTGGTCTGCACTGGGGCACACTTATGGGACCGCTGAAGGTCCCACTGAGTGGACCGTTAGTATGTCCTTCACGCATATTGTCGATCGATCCTTGAATTTGTATGCTAACTATTCTCTTAGCCATTTTCTAAATAAGTGTACAATTATGATCTGTCTTCAGGAGCGGAGCCTGTATACCCGATACATGTAAACTCGTGTCTGAAATATGTTACAAATATGTGTGGTCGTGATATCCCAAATAGCCTTTCCAGTCTGCATTCATATTATATTTTTGTGCATGTTCTGGTTATTGTTTCAAATCTGATAACCTTACATTGCCTTGACGACAAGGTTAGCCTATTTCGGGTAAACTCACACTCCATATGTTCTGAGATAGTGAATGCATACATATCCATGAAATTTTTCAAAATCAACTTATTAATTTGCAAGGCAAACAAAATTATAAACTCGGGTGCAATATGTTGACGGATAAGTATCTGATTTGCTGCGTGAACATTTTCGGCTGTGTCTCAGGTGTCATAACTTAGGCCTTGCCCAGGTGTACACTCTCGTGTGACACTGATTGTGATCACAATGTCACAAAAGTACATACAAGGCAAGGGTGGTCGTGCCAATGGATGTAGGAGCCTGGTACATCTCATGCTTCGATATCCTCACACGAAATTCTATAGTGATCACCATCGCTACGTAGTCCTGTCAGGGCCTCATATCCAAGTGTTAGACGCGCAGTAAGCACAATGTCTCGCTGTCCATTCCGCACACTAACCTAACTGAACGTGAACAAGTGGACGCATACTCCATTCAACGGCAAATTTTTCTCAGGAGGATGAAGACGCACTGATCACCAGTGGACCCATCCGTTGTTCTGGAATGAGTAAAGATGGAAGATACCTAGCAACTGCTGGGGAGGATAAACGTCTCAAGATATGGGACCTCGAGACACTTACACTCCTGAGCGCACGGTAGGACGATGTTTTGGATCGAATTAACCTGAGGAACTCCATTGACACGGACGGCCAGGGAACTTCCTAAAAAACCAACGTGTATCGTGTTTCCCAGGAATACGGACATTCTGGTTTCCGATAAATTCGGGGACGTTTACCGGTGGACGTCACCCTATAATTCGTAAATCGCGGGGATTCCCTGATTCGTTGATCCCTTCACAGGTATGCCCTCCACCAGACCAACAAGCCACTTCAAAAAGAGACTGCTGGCGACGCGTCCGCCTCCCACGAGAACCCATCCAATGGAGAACTCATATTGGGCCATGCATCTCTTTTAACAAGTTGTTTGCTTACGCCGGATGAAAGGTTTATTATAACAGCAGATCGAGACGAGCACATCAGAGTTAGCTGGTATCCCGAGGGCCATGTGATTGAGAGTTTTTGCTTAGGTCACAAAAAGTAAGGACTCTTATTTTTTCGACCCCGATTGCGCTCATATTGCCCACGTACAAGATACGTATCAGCCATTCACATCCCCGCGGTATCTCCTGCAAGGTTGATTTCGGGAGGCGGTGATCTTGAGCTGAAAATCTGGGACTGGATGACGGGGCGCTTGCAGCGGAATATCACTATATTTGCTGCTGTCGAACCTTTTATCAGAGTCGCAGGGCAGAGAAGAACACATGAGCTACTAGGCGAAAGCGATGAAGAAGGACTTGTCAAATCGAAAGGCGTCTTCGTGGTTCGCAAGATTAGCTCGTTTTCCTCTGGTGGTGAAAACCATATTGTGTTTAGCGTGGTCGGGTAAGCTTCGATCATCACGATGAGCGACTCACTGATCGAGAAAACTGCATTCTGGAGAGCAACGGCGATTTTCGAGTTCACCATGGACGAAACGGACAATCGACCGGACATCCGGCATTATAATTTTGGAAAACCTGTGATTGACTTTACTGATTGTGAGGAAGGGACCATCTGGGTCCTACTTGATGCCGATTTCCCTGGGGAATCCAATGCTAGCGACGAACGTTCCCGCAAACTAGTCCAAGCTGTTCAGTGGTCGATCGATCAGGTGTGCACAAATCTCCGTGACTATTGTGGCGCCCACTGATATATCCACCCACAAGTTTGTTGAAGCTTGCAGCTCTAGGTTGCTTGACAGTCTTAACACTATATGCTTACAGCCTGGTTCGCATTCTCAAGACTCGATGATGGAATTGATTAACATAGTCCCGAACAGCGGCAGCGGAAGATTTACGAGCCCTAGACCTTTACTCTGACTTGTCGTCACTTCCAAAGAGTATCGATGGGGAGCAGGGAAGTCGTGCGAAGTCGATCCAAGAGCCCCTGGAAGAAGAATCTGTTGGAGAGGGCACGTCAATTGCTGTTGGTTTGACAAAACGAGCCCTCGGACGGCTGAAGCACAAACGTGCTTTGGACCAGCTTCACCACGAGAAAGCAGAAGGTTGTGATATATCCACCCCCGGCACGAAGAAGATGAAGGCTGGCTCAGATGACGAGGAGTTGCACAGCATGCAGTATGAGTAATGAACAAATTATTTGAAGGACTATGAACGATTGATGACACATTACCAAGGGTAAGACATACTCACCTCAGGTACGGATAAACAAGAGGTCCTGACACCTTACTCTTCTGTGTTTGAGATGTGACTCAGCACGTCCCTGAGTGACGTTTTATCGGGCAGGATCAAGTCTGCTCCGGTCGGAGCCACTCTCCTTCACCCAGCCCCACTCACGCACAGCAGCACACCAAGTAATATACTCATTCTTCATATGTGCGCCGACTCATCCAACGTGTTCCCATTCCCTTTCACGCAAGCAGAAGTGCGAAGTGCGATTATAGATGTTCAACAGATGAACACAGCGCGATCCTTACAAGTCCTAAAACATCTTGGACTGGACGGAGTACCCAAATTGCAAATATACAGTATATGTACAAACCGTTGACAGAATAGTCCGTACAGAACCAAGATTTTTGTTCGTACATTATCAGCGTTATGCCCAACGTCCGAGTAATGCCATAATGGCAGTACCAAACAACATGCAACTTAACGCGTATGCAAGCTTCCCGGTAGGCGCTGTGTTCATATCTTTGCTGAACAGGAACTCGTGCGCCATTAGCTGTGGTATCGTGTTAGACCAAGATCTGGAAATGAAACAGGGCATCTCTACCTCCACCAAACCGGTGTACAGCAAAATCCCTGCACTGATAGCATCCATTACACCGCTGACGATGGACGCCGTTGTACTGCCGGGGTTGTAGGTGTTACGAATTCCGAGGCCTGCTGCAATTCCCACTGGCGTTGTGATGGCATATAGAAGAGCTGCGCAGAAGGGGACGAAGCTATACTGCGGTGGCAGTCGCATCAATGCCAATCGCGATCCGACACCCAGGCCTTCGAATGTTTCTTGAAGATACTGTTAACTAAATTCTTTAACGACCTCGACGGGTGACTCACGATGAAAGACAATTACGACGAAAAGCACTTTAAAATCCGGGTCTACAGCCAGCGTCATCCCAATGAGTAGACTATATACTAGCCATAAGCATCTGTTTGCCGACAGAAAATAGTAGGTTTACCTATGCAACAGAACACCAAACTCCAGGATGAATACACCGATAGCCTGCGCCATTGCGGAATCATCGAAATGTCCTGGCCGAGACGCTTCCAGGTCAGACGTAGATTTCTCGTCTTCAGATTCGCCCTTCAGACAGGAAGCAGCGTGTGGACCGATTCCATGAGGATCTGTAGGAGTGATCAACAATCCCTCCAATCCCTCCCATAAGTTGTTGTAGTAGACGTACTATGCTTAATCCCCAGCGCAGCAAGCTTTGCGCTCCCCACACGGAAGCAGAGGAGTTCTACCACAAAAATTCCGTAAACACCGAACATTGCGATTGCGAGGGCATACGGCTGGTGTCATGGATTTATCGAGGCACTGATGGGACGAGTGTGTTGAGACGCACATATTGTTGCCATGCAGCCGATAAGCATTCCGATCCGAGTTCACTTATCGCAGGGCTCAATAAGTGAATAAAAGCAGTTGCGATCTGGGCAGAAGGTAACAAAAGCTACAACTCGTGAATTAAGAAACATACAATGACTCCAGAGCCAAAATATTTAGCAAACCTACAGAAAGAATAAGCATGGTATAGACGGAAAATATGGAACTAAAAAGACCGACTCGAATGCGCCAATTGGCACCTTCAGTTGCTTGCATCTGTTTGCAAGAACAGGGAAGAACACACCAAAGGCGGAAGTTACGAGGATCACGAAGATTGATGCTATCCGCAGGCCGGTGTATGTATCCGCGCCGCCACCATTACCACACTCAGAAGTTGTAGAAGACATAATTCCGACGAATGGGATGGGAGTAGAAGGTAGAGCGCTTGCAACACGAGCTACACAATTTTTATCGGGATATCTGTGGGAGAACAACTGTGAGGGTCCTCACTCGATAGCATGTGTGTAATGGTACCCTCCCAGTCAGGTCCCCGCCAGGAACAGACGAGTCAGGTCAGGGTCCTGCCAGCGTGTGTTGACATTCTGATAGTCTTGATTCGGAAGCCGTCTCGAAACAAAATATGATCATCGATATTATCGCCCCAATCTCGGACAAATTTGTATGGTCTATAATGCTTGTGCTTCATCGATGTGTTACTCATCCTCGATTACTTGGGAACCCACCAACTGCACTGGCCGAGCGGAAACTACCGCGCTTCTTTACCCATGCTCTTCGACAGGAGGAGAACTTCATCTGCAAGTGCATGTAACTGCGAAGAAGGAGTTGCCAAAACATGTGCAGCGTAGAAAGTCAATTTCATTACGATTCTTCGACTCGCAATAGCAGAAGAGTTGACACCATTGCTGAAGAGTGAGCTAATGTCAGATATAACCATGATTATCGTCGCGAAGGGATGATCTGCCGCTAAAGCCACTGTGCGCTCTAGCTCTCCTGATAAATGCCCTGTGACAGTGATTCTCCGAGGTCGCACAATTTTTGCGACGTCCTCCAGTAGCACAAAGATAGTCCGATTATCGATATTTCTCTAGTCCACGTCAACGAAATTCGATATGGCGGACGCGACTGTCAACTTACCGGACCGAGACGTGACCAAAACGATAGCACCGCGTCAATCAGGGACATATGCAGTAATTTCGACCCGTGATCGATGAGAAACGGGACAGATCGCGATAATATCCTCCGCGCCTCGTCTTCATCCTGGGGGTCGTTTGTTGTCGAAGACAATGGAGACATGACTAGGTGGCGAGTAGCGTAGGTGTAAGCGAGACTAGAGTCCGATTGCCACGTCAGTTTAGGAGTGAGCAACATGCAGCACATACAATACGGCGCCGATATTATACAGCAGTGACACACCACGAGAAGCTTGATTGACAAGGTCGGTTGGAACCACCATCGGCCCGGGCTTCACCCCGTAGGGAGTGCGTAGCGAAAGCGATGATTGGGCGTCATCGTCAGGTGCGTCCCACCACGGCAGTTGTTTGGTCTTCTCAAATTCCGCGCTTTCTAGAAGTTCCCGCACCAGCTCACCCGACGGGTCCTTGAGTGCAACGAAGAACTTATCCCTCTCCTTTTTGGTTAACAACCGAAACAAATCGTCAGCTGGCGCAGAAGCTAAAACACCATTATTCGCTTGTAGGGGAATGTGCAGGGAAAGACTCACATATATCTATCGCGGAAAAACGGTGCGCAAGGCTGTCTTCTTCGTTTTCTTCATCAGAATGATGGAATAGCCCGTCCTCGTCCGTAGCACCTTCGTCCTCTATCCGTTGGAGTAACTCAATTATCTTATTTCTATCTCCCTCGGATTTCTCGGACTGCGACCCGACGCCTATTTCGATCTCCCTTCGATAAAACATTTCGGAGCACCGTGAATGGGACTGCTTGGGCTCTCAGAAGGAGTCGGCAAGATGTGACCCGGAAGGCATACCTCCGATCGAAAACATTCCAAGGTACAGTAGAATAGATTACACGATGGGCACGTGTATCTGGAAAGTTGTCTTCGACAACTGTGAGGGTCGTCTGTATCTGAGTCCGCTCAGGTGATGGAATGGTACGACGTACACCCCACAGGATGCCTCACGCAAACCGCTGGCTGGCTCATCCAACTCACGAGTCTTGATCGTAGGCGTCGTCATGACAGCATTTAGCTGGCGAGAATCTTGAGCACGTATAGTGATTGCTGCAAAGTGGGTGTGGTATGGCGAGGTAAAAGACGGTGCAGCCTCCGTGTCGTGTTCCAAAAATGGGCAATCGCTCAGTTACGACTCGCGGTGCATCATCGCTGGTTGATCGGGGCCCGCGCCAGAAAACTTACTGAGCTCCCATTTACAATATGGTGGATGCTCGGCTTGTTGATACAAAGGCAACTTTCTCTTCATTCTCGCATCTCCTCGATTCGCGTATCCTGCGAGCACTTGCCGACATCGGTTTTGCAAGACCTACTCTGGTACAGATAAAAGCTATTCCAATCGCTCTCGAGAACCGAGACATACTCGCAAGGGCACGTACTGGAAGCGGGAAGACAGCTGCATACTGTATTCCAGTTCTGCAGAAAATTTTAAGCGCAAAGGCTGTAAGTCCCGTTCGCACATGTTCCCGACCTTTGCGGTTAATGGAGTCTGACTTGGCTACCAGACACTGTCAATTGTGGACCCCTCGTATCGAGTCACTCGCGCCTTAATCCTCGTACCGACCCGGGAGCTTTCTGAACAAGTACACTCTTGTTTACGGAGTCTCCTGGCATATTGTGACAAAGAGGTTACCACATCAAATGTTGCAAGTGGTGCCGCATCTCATGTACAACGGTATGGTCGGATGCCTTGCGAATTAAGCGTGTTCTCATCCGTATCCATAGCGCTCTACTGGCGGATAGGCCTGACATCGTCATCGCAACTCCATCACGCGTGCTAGGACTCCTTCAATCCAAAGTATGCCGGACTGTGACCGTCGTAACTCTCGTCTCACCCATCATCAGACACTCATCTTGTCCTCCCTCGAGTCTTTGGTTATTGATGAAGCCGATCTCATATTATCGTATGGCCATGACGACGACGTCCGCCAGATATTCGGAGGAGGCTTTCTGCCCACCATCTACCAATCTTTCTTAATGAGTGCTACGATGACGGACGATGTAGAGATCTTGAAAGGTCTGACTCTCCGCAACCCTGTGCGTATCTCCTGTTCGCCTTTGAAAAGTACTCACCCTTTCTCCTCTCAGGCTATATTGAAACTAGAAGATGGTGACGAAGATGCACCCCTGCTGACTCAATACTTTGTGCGGTATGCCGAACATGCATCTGGTTCTACCACCACCACTGACACCACAGCTGAAGATGCTCCGAAGCTGACAAGTTTCTCCTCACCTACGTAATCCTCAAGCTCCGCCTTATCAAAGGCAAATGCATACTCTTCGTGAACGACGTAGACCGTTGTTACCGTCTCAAACTCTTCTTGGAACAATTCTCGATCAAGAGCTGCGTCCTCAACTCTGAACTCCCGCTGAACTCTAGGCGAATATAAAATCTTACCGACTTTGTGTATTTCGGCTCATCTCCGCGTCAGATATCACACTGTGCAGGAATTTAACAAAGGTGTTTACGACTACATCATCGCTACAGACGAGAGTAGCGGAAAAGTTGAAAAGGACAGCGACAATGAAGATGGGGATGAAGGACCGCGAGATAGCATTTCTACTCCAGAGAAGACGGGTCAGTAAATCTTCTCGGTCGCCTGTAGACATCATCACACGACTCCGACAGATTGTTCTAATGTTCTAACCTCGACCTCAAGATCGTCTGTGCCAAACACCCCATCACAAAAACGTGAACGGTCCCTGTCCCCGCAGGCAGGGCCTTCCAGGCCGGTCAAGCGCAAAAAGAAGAAAACATCGGACAGAGAATACGGGGTTACTCGCGGTGTTGACTTTGTGGATGTCGCATGTGTAGTGAACTTTGATCTTCCATCGTCTTCCAGATCATATACGCACCGTGTCGGGCGGACAGCTCGCGCAGGTCGCACAGGAATGTCTCTCTCTTTTGTGGTACCCGTGGAGGAGTGGGGAAAAAACAAGGTCGTGGGTTGCCTCGCGAGTTCCAAAGATGATGAAACAGTCTTCACGAAGATCGAGAGAGAGCAGGTTGCTAGGGGCAACACGATCAAGGAGTACCAATTCGACATGCAACAAGTCGAAGCATTCAGATATAGGATGGAGGACGCCCTGCGATCTGTAACCCGGAACATTATCAAGGAGGCACGAATAAAGGAGCTGAAAACAGAGATTCTCAACTCTGAGAAACTCAAGGTATGCACAAATGTTTTGTTCCCTTGTCTCTGAATTGCTCACCGGGTGCAGGCGCACTTTGAAGACAATCCACTCGATCTTGAATACCTTCGACACGATAAGCCATTGCATCCCATGAGGATCCAGGCACACATGAAGCATGTACCAAGGTATCTCCTTCCTCGTATGGCTTCGGTTGTTGGGGTAGAGGATGGGGATTCCATCGCGTCGGGTTCGTCCAAGCCGAAGGTTGGCTTCGTACCCTTCAGAAAACCGTCTAGTCGGCATCGTGGACGAGGAGGCGGAGGTAGGGGCGGAGCAAGCAGTAGAGGGAAGAAAAAATCAGACCCTCTGAAAATATTTAGATGACATACGCAGTAGATACATGTCATTCGCTTCAGGATATAGGCATTTGTGCTGTGGTAACGTCCTAAATCCGAAGAGTATTAATACTCAAGTTGCAACTCCTTCCTCCCATCCTTTGGATCGCTCGACGGCGCGCTGCCATGCCGCCCAAGCCTTCTCCCTTTGAGCCACCGAGGTGCGGGGTGTGAACTCCTTACTCCCCTTGGTGTTGACCTCAGCGAGTGTCTCCGGTTTCGATAGGTCCCATCCGAATAAGCGGATAGCAGCCCCAGCCAACAGAGCAGATCCCAGCGCCGTTGACCTATCAACAACTATACTCAATATTCACTCACCCTAGCAGACACAGATACTTACTCCCTCATCTCGGGTCTAATGACGTCAAAGCCCCCAATGTCTGCCAAGATCTCCATGCAAGCATCTCCATTGGTCATGCCCCCGTCAACCTTGAGATGTTTGAGGTCTGTTTTAGAGTCCAGTTTCATACTCTCTAATATGGCCCTTGTTTGGAAGGCGTTTGCTTCTATCGCTGCACGCGCAATATGGGCGGGGGTAGTATACGATGATAACCCTATACACAATCTTCGGTCAGCTCCCCCCAGTAGAAAAGGACAGTGGCTCAATACCAATGATCAGCCCGGCTGCCCCAGGATCCCAGTAAGGTGCCAGCAGACCAGAAAATGCTGTCACGAAGTATATACCGCCAGAATCAGGAGTAGATCGCGCCAGGTCATTTATCTCGTCCGCGGACTTGATGAAACCCATGGAATCCCGCAGCCTGAAACTAGTTAACGCTGTCCCTTAGATCTAAATCACAACGCAAACCATTTGATAGCACTTCCTGCAACACCCACTAGCATCACCGAAGCTTCAATTGGGGGGACAGCAGGCGAGATGATCGACAACTTACCGCTGCCCTCTAAGGCATACACGGGAGTGGTTCCAGGACCAGGTTGGTATGCAACCTAGACGAGGGTCTCAGTACTGGATGTTGGATTGATAACAAAGGCGACTACGGTGCTCAACAGCCCATGAGTGCTCTGAACAATTTCTTCGCCCGTGCAAAATAGTAAAAATGCACCAGTTCCGTAAGTGCATTTAGCTTCTCCTCCCTTCAAACACTTGTTCCCGACCAGCGCGCCTTGCTGATCGCCGACCAAGCCTCCAATTGGTATCCCTTTCAATGGACCACCCGTAATGTGGCCGTAGACTTCTGAAGAAGAGACGAGCTTTGGGAGAATAGACGACCGAAAGTCGAAAAGTTTGAGCAGTCGGTCGTCCCATTCTAGGGTACGGAGGTTCATGAGGAGTGTTCGTGACGCGTTCGTCACATCTCCGACATGGATGCCCCCAGCTGGCCCTCCAGTTAGGTTCTACCCAGTCCGTACGTTATTCTCGATCCCAAAAGAGATAGTGTATCACCTACATATGCAACCCAAGATTCCACCGTACCGAAGAGTAGGTTATCTTCCAAATGAGCTTTTTTGACCTCCGGGTAGTTGTCAATCATCCACCGCAATTTGATAGCGGAGAAATAGGTCGACAGCTTCAATCCGGTTCTGACGGAGTACTATTGATGAGAGAAAGCGCACGAAGTGAGCAAACTTACATGTCACGCAGGGCATTGATACCCTCCTCTCCTTTCCTGAATTGGCCTGGCGCGACTTCAAGTCCTGTATGCGCGAGCACTTGTTCATAATGGGCTACTGTGTTTTTCGTCCTGGAGTCTGTCCACACGATGGCCCTGCACAATGGCTTTCCAGTCCTACGGTGCCATGTCACGGTCGTCTCTCGTTGGTTCGTGATACCTTTGAAAAAAGTGAACTCGCAGGGAAAAGTATGGAAAATGCACCGTACAAACC
>JBBPRR010000948.1:0-14485 GCA_038093115.1 Hortiboletus flavorubellus | reverse complement strand
ACTCACATTGACTGATTTGACTTTGGGGACCTTTGAGCTTGTAGCTCGTTTGGCAACAATAGAATGCCCTCCCAAGCTGGGTATGGGTGCTGGCAAAACTGCAGGGGAGTTAACCCTCTGCAGTTGGAGGTTTCATGGCTGGCTGCTGAGAGTTTGACCAAGATTTCACCTGTTGGAATTGTTGTTGTATGGTAGGTTTGTTGGAGACATTCGAAGGCTCTTCTTCCTCATTTTCGTCCTGTCAATAAATGGTCAGACCTATGGGTGAGAGTTGTGGGCAAATAGTGGGCTCACCGAACTTGCATATGGGTTGTGCTTCTCGTCACTTTCATATGCAACATTCTTTTTCAACTTGTGCATGAGCTTCTTGAGAGATTTACCATCCTTGGATAACTGGGACTCATCTTCGTCCTCCTCAGACTTGTTGATATACCCTTCATGCCATTTGTTGGCTAGCTTATACTCGCGTTTTAGACATTTCTAAAAGATGAACGTTCAGGATGAGACTCAGAGAGTAACACGCCTGCCAGCTGACCTCGAGTTCTTTGGCTTCCTTGTTGTTCATGTCTGCAGCCTCATGTTCATCATCATCTGCAACTTCTTTTTCAAACAGTGGCTCATCAACTAGATGAACTGGTCAGGGTGATGCAGAGGCATGGAAGGTTGAGATAATGCCAGTGTATCAGCTCCCACTTGCTGAACTTGTTCCTTTCAGTTGAGATTCGTCAATCAGATCCCTCATACCAAGTGGTAAACCTCCGTCATGAATCCCTCCATACCCTCTGACCCTTCTGTCATGACCTCTGCCTCATTCTGTCATGATACCCTCAGTGTCTTTTCAAATCATCATCATCATCCTATAGTCACTAGCAACCACCAGTTCCGTGGTTTCTTCCCTCGCCGCCCTATCTCCTCTGCCTCTCAGCCACAACCCCTGTCAACTCAAACTCTGCAAGCACAACTCTGGAGTAGGAGTGGTCATTTCTTCACCACTCCTAGTCAGCGCTTTAGTACAGTGTGGGATCAGCCCCCTCCATCAAATGGCACCTTTGACAATAACCCAGACAATGACTCTGAAGACATCCAGGGTGCTTCAGGCAATATCCTCACCCTCCTAACCCATACAGTTAGGGACTTAGCCAAGTCCACTGGCCACACTTTCTCCATCCACACCTCCAGTCAGATAACCAAGATCTGTGTTCTGGACCAGTTCAATGGCTCCAACCCCTGCAAGCTCCATACCTTCTTGGTGCAATGTAAGCTTTGCTTCCAGGACCATCCAAAGGTCTTCCAATCCAACTGAGCCAAGGTCGTTTTTGCCCAGTCATACCTCTCTGGTATGACCTTGGATTGGTTTGAGCCCGATCTTCTGACCTCTGACCCCTCCGAGCTCCACCTCCTGTGGATGGACCATTATCAAGAGTTCATCCTGGAGTTCCGGACAAATTTTGATCCCTACGACCCTGTCAGTGATGCTGAGCATCAACTCTACCATTTGTTCATAACAGATGAGCAATGTGTAAACAAATATGTGGTCCAGTTCAACTGCATAGCTTGTCAAGTCTAAGGCTATGGAGATGGTGCACTCCAGTACCTCTTCTACCAAGGACTTCCAGACCGTATCAAGGATGAGATCTGCTGTGTTGGCAAACCCCCCACCCTCTCGGACATGCGCACCCTAGTGCAGTTCATTGATGTGTGCCATTGGGAGCACCAGTCTGAACTCACTGATCATTTGCCAGCCAGCACCACTCCATCACCCCCATCCTCATCCTCGTCCATTATGCCCTCCAGCTCCACATCCACCTCCAACACCCCTGACATCTCTGACCCCTTTGACTTTGACACCTCAGAATCACATTCCTTGCCCTCCAACTCCGACTTCGAAAATTCCTCCTCTAAGGAGTCTGACCCTCCGTCCCCACTAGAATCAGATGGCGAGTCCTCTGATGCCTAATTGGACACCTCCACTTCCACTCTTTGGATGGGCACTGTCATCCATTGTGCACTGTTAGATTACTAGCTCAACACTACCACTGTGAACTCCCCTTCCCCTGAACTCTGCTATACCTTGAAAGTGCTACCCCAACCTCCTGACCTCTGCTCTCCGACCCCTATGCACCTTGATGGTGCTACTTTCATCCCCTCCGGTTTGTTTTACAAACTCTGGAAAACCCCCACCCCTTCCCCTGTCAACTCTGAACCAGTAGTCACTCTGTGACATCTTTATGTCAACCTCCATTAGAAGCCTCTGTCTCTTGTTTTAGGATACCACTAATTTGCCCACTTATACTCCATTGAGCAGTAGGGTAGAGTAGTATTTTATTCCGTTCACCTAATAAACTTGCCAGCACCTTTTGGGCTCTACTCCACAGCCTCCAGATCTTGTCCTCTGGCTGACTCTGCCACCTTCAATCTACTGTGTTCTCTGCCTGCATGATTTTGCCATTACATTCAGTGGTATCTGGTGCCACTCCAGCACCCTACACTTCTGAGACATAAATATTTACTTTGTCTATACCACTCCTTACTCCTCTGACACCTCAGTTTCCTCTGACTCCCTGTAGTCCTCTGACACCTCCTCCATCTCTTCTGCCATCAACCCAGCCATCTCCTTGGCCACCTCCACTTCCTCACCCTCTTAGAGGTACTCTTTCTCCGGTTTTTTCTCTGTCTGGTACATCTCCTCCTCCTTGAGCTCCACCAGGCTCTCTAGGAGCTGGTTTTGTTGATCCACATGTTTATTGTGTGACAGTAAGACATTGTGTATTTCCTGAAGGACCTCCACAAGGCCTACTGCCTCTCTCTCCGACCCCCTCGCCCTACTTGGGCCCACCTCCATACATGCCTTCTTCCTCAGTCCCCTTGGTGACTCCTCCTCCACTTTCCTTCTTTGCTTCGTTGCCCCCTTCAATCCCTCTGCTCCCGGCCTTAGGTACTTAGCCTTGGCCTCCCAATATGGCACACACAATGTTGATTTTCCAGAACCGAGTATACACTCGAGGTTTCAGTTTTTGCACTGTATGCACCTCAGTACCTCCAACCCTGTCTGCGCTTTCTCCTTCCCCTTCTCCATCCCTGCTCACTGCTGACAAGCCACCTGTTCAGCCTGTTTTTGTCAGCTTGCACACCCTCTGACCTCCAGCTGTCCACACACCTGTCGCCGTGCAGCCTCCTTTGCTTCCACCTTCCTCTGCACAGCCTCCTCTGCTACACATTGCGCCTCTACCTCTGCCTTGCACTTCACCTCTGCCTCTGCCCTCTCTCACTCCTCCTTCGCCCTCCTCACCTTAACTCAATGCTGCTGCTCCATGAACTTTGCAGCACAAAGATCGTCATTGTCCTCTGTGCACTCTGCAAGATGTGCGTCAAACCAGGACTTGATGTTGTCAATTTCAGACATGGTGATGGTTGTGGTTTAAGGAGCATCCGACCTCCCTCACGGACTTTATAATCCTTCCTGTTACTTCGACCTCTGCTCTGGACTCCGACCACCCTTCACCTCTATATTGTCCTCCTATGGTCCTCAGGGGTTTGGACCTAAGAGGGGCCTTTGTTCCTCTGGACATCTGTATTCTGACTTATTTTCCCTGACACTATACTTATGCTACTCCTTTGTTCCATACATAGTTTAGTTCTGACCCTTAGATACCTCCATCCTGTGCTTGTACAGCCCCGGCATCTGTCTTGCTGGAGCGCAGCACTGGCTTTCTGATCTTCCATTCTCCATCTCAGTCATCCGTTTACTAAGACTGTACTTTTCCTCCATATATAAACTCTTAGACACTCCATGTACAGTAGCTAGATTATCAACTTGGACAGATTCCTGTCCCCTCTGTTATCTCTGTTCCTCTCTGCTCTGAAATACAGGACATGAAAGACAGCAAGGGCACAGCACATAAGCTGAAGCTGAAGTCCTAATCCATCTGCACAACTCTGGAGTTCTGGAGTTCCGCCAGGAGTTGATCGGTCTCTAATAGTATAGCGGATTGGTTCAAGTGCTTGATGACAACAAAAACTCTGGTGATGAAGATGCACCAGGTCCAAAGAATGGTGATAGTATCAATAATCAGATTGAGGATGCCTTTTGATTGTCCTCTATCTTGTATGCATACATTTTTGTCTCATAGAATAACTTTATTCTACCTAAATATACACAATGAAAGTTTAGTCATAATTGTTTGTGCCAGTGCTTGCTAAGCCTCGCTAGACCTGGTGTGGACATGCAACTCTTACCAGGTCTGGTTCAGAAGATGATTAAGTCTTACTACCCTCTGCTAGATCTAGGATGGCCTTGCAAGCCCTAGCTAGCTCTGCCAGAACTGTTAGGTTCTTCCAAGGATATACTAGATTTGGGCACTTTCACTGATGTTGAACAGTGGAGGTGAAAAGTTCCATGTAACATCCTCAAGATTTCCCTGACCTCTCAGTTAGGAACTTTTGACAAGCTGACATTCTCCAAGCTCATATGATTATCCAACAGTCATGTTAGCATGCTCTTCAGGTTTTACGTCAACAAGACAGCAGTAACTCACTTTGTTTTCATATTCATTCTGATCACATACGTTACCAGATGATTCCACTATTTGGGATGTTGCAAACAAAGGTTGAAGATATGGAATGGGCTGAGGAAAGTGCACATAGACTTGGAAAGCTTTTTTGTGTGCTTTCAGATGCAGCACTCACCACAGCTGAACAGTAAGTAACTCATGTATTTAGTGTCTGCCAGTGGTATTAATTCAATTTGGAAACAGTGACAATCAAGCTGAAATTGTTTGTGTCACACCCTTTAAGTTGCAATATCATCATAGCTGTGGCCATCCTGCAATTGAATTTGATCAAGAGTAACTAGCAAATGCCATTTTGCCTACCTGTTGACTCTCATTGCAAACACTTGTGTGAACACTTGTTGTACACTACAATACCTTACATCAACACCTTCAAATTAACAGTCTTGTGAAGCGCTTTTCAGACATAACTGACACAAAATTAGATATTCTTGTATATCATCACAAACTTGGATGCTCAAATGCAGGTCTGTGGTTTGGCCTTGTATTGTTGAAATCCCATGGACTAAATATTCAACAAGAACACATTTGGATGTTGCTGCAGCATATTGATCCACTCGAACGCATTATCCACCATCAAAATACAATCCAGTGTCATGTATATGAAGTGCTACACTCCAATTATGTATGACATATTGATGGCCATCACAAACTTGTACATTGGAGCTTTGTCGTTCATGGCATGATAAACAGTTACTGTCAGATAGTAAGATTTTTTTGCCATCACACAACTATTTACATCACATCACTAGATTGTTGACTTACAAGCAAGCATGGACAATTATACATCAACTGTGGTTGATCTTTTTTTACATGCAGTCCAAGCCTACAAAGTGCCTTGGCAGGTTCATGGTAACCATGGTGGCAAAAATGTTGATGTCGCCACTTGAATGATCCAGCACTATGGTGCTAAGCAGTTCTCATTTCTGTGAGGCTGATCTACTAGGAATTCATGTATTGAATGACTATAGGTTGACCTTGGCGTGCAATTCATGTGCTGTTGGTGTGCATTCTTCATCCAACTAGAAGATCTTCATTTATTAAACTCAACTGATATGTGCCACTTGTGGCTTCTACAATTTCTCTTTCTCAATCAACTCAATACTAATTGTGTGCAATTTCAGAATGATTGGAACCATCATCCAGTTGTAAAGTGAGGACATGACCAGTCACTGTTGGTATGTAATACTTTACTATGTGCTGAATTCTAGATCTAAGTTCCTTTGTCCACCAAAGACATGCAATTTTTATTACAAACTTAGCATGGTGAGTATCTGAATTGCCATGACCACCACAATTTGAAACCCATCACTGATTCAGAGATCAGAGCTGATCAACAAAGGTACATTTCATTCCTACTAGTAGTGTTTAAGGCAATGTCGATTTAATATATTAGACATGTCTGAAATACTGCTGCCAGTGTGCCCCCAACAGCCATGCCATTCCAGTTGATCACAGCCTATCAGGCCTTCACTCTCACAGTTTAATAATTGTGTGATCAAGGTAATGTCCCAATATTAGAGACTGATCAACTTCTGGTGGAACTCTGGATCTCCAGAGTTGTGCGGACGGATAGGACTTTGGCTTCAGTTTATATGCTGCGCCCTTGCTGTCATTCTTGTCCTGTATTTTGGAGCAGAGAGGAACAGAGATTACGGAAGGAACAGGAGTCTATTCAAGTTAATAATCTAGCTACTGTACATAGAGTGTCTAGGAGTTTATATATAAATGGAAAGTACAGTATTAGTAAATGGATGACTGAGACGGAGAACGGAAGATAAGAAAGCTGGTGCTGCACTCCAGCAGGACAAATGCCACAGCTGTGTGAGCACAGGTCAGAGGTATCTAGGAGTCAGAACCAAACTATGTACGAAACAAGGAGTATCATAAGTATAGTGTCAGAAGAGTTTATAGTCAGAGGTACAAAAGGTCCGAAGGAACGGAGATTCATAATTACAGAGAACAGATTGGAGATTGCTCCTGAAGGAGCGGAGTTGTGCCCAGAGGCTGGAGTTGTGCCAGGAGTTGGCACAGTATATGACATAGTAGCCAAGGAAGAATGGATGGATGAATTGTATCCTGAGCACAAAGTAATTACCATTGGTCACAGCAAGCAGGTACACAAAGTGAGCATGCCATTTTTCATATGGTGGCCATGTGCAATCAAATGAGCAAATGGCTTAGATATTATGTCACACATCTGTTTGATTGAAGATGGTGAATTGTAGATATATAATTACAGCCCCAATAGAGCAGAGTTTCTGTGGCTCCCTTTTTGCATCTTTCCCCTTTCCTAGTACACCCTGTCTGACTTGATAGCAACTACCATGTCTGCAGAATGTACTCAGTTTGTTGCAGGAGGTGGTTACAAGGGAAACCAGTGCACCAGATGCTGACAGAAGCAACACCACCACCCTACTCCTTCTGGTAACCCCCCCGTCACTACTAATCTTGTGACCACCCAGCAGCATGCTACCTCATGCCCACTGCCTCCAGAAAATCCCATTCAGGATATATTTGACAGATACACTCATTCTCACTCTCAACCCAGGATTGTCACCCCCCAGCTTAAACTCATTCATCACAAAGTTGTCTCTGGCCTCCACAAAATGCCTCCTCATGCAGCCAAGGTCAAGATTTTGACTTGTGGATTTATGCCTGTGAACACTGCAACCCGCACTAGTACCAGTTCACATGTTTGAGTTGAACATGCTGTCAAAATTGTGATGCTGTTCATGATATCACATAGTCTCAGTCAAGTAAGTTGTTCAGTACATTCTTTGAGTGTGTATTTAAGTCTAAATTATATTTTCAGGATGAAGAACTTACAGATTACAAGAAATCAGGGAAGGCCAAGCTTGAAGAATTTCACCAATATGGTATGCTTGTCAATGAAAATGACAAGCAACCAATCGAGTTCCTTGTTTCATGGATCACAAAGGACATTGATTTGTGGATGTGTCACTACTGCTGAAGCCACTTGAGTGGCTTGACACCCAGTTTGATAAACCTGATGACAGCTCCTTCCACTGGATTCTTCTGAGCTCAGAGAGGAAAAGGTATTTTTGCCTCAGGTGCACCAGCAAAGAGCTTGATGAAGTAAAGAGGTGTACAGAACAGAAGTTCACCATGTATTCAATGGTTGTAGGTCCATAATATCATGCTTAATTTTCAATTTTTAATGCACAAACAACCTATTGCTTGTTTTAGCTTCTCATGCTGTAATCTCAAAATCCGTATACATATAGAGACTGGGACCATGTGTTACGCAAAGCATACACAAAGAAATACTCAAAGGATTTGTACTGCTCAGGAGATACTCACAAAGAGACTCAATCATCTGAGCAAAGTACAAGAACTAGGGATATGAAGGTTTTGAAAGATGATGGTTGAGGACAAAGGTTATTGAGGACAAGGGTCTCTGTCAGACAGACTAAAGGACACAAGAGTATGCTTGTATTGTGTAGAACGAGTGTGAGGACTATTGGTACATGTGGTTAGGTATAAGTACTAGGCGACATGTTAACAAGGAACCTCATAGAATGAGAGAGAAGGATTAGGAAAGGAAGGATGTGTCACCATATGTCAAATGGAGGAAAGGAACTACAAGGCCGATACAAGAAAATTGGCTGAGGAGGATACCGTCCAAAGAGTCAACAAAAAATACTAGAGAAATTTAGCAAAGAAGAACAAATGTGGGACTTATTGGATTAACGAGGAATAAACCAAAAGTCCAATAAGTTTCAAACAGTCCAAGAAAAGCAGGAACAATACGTTTGAAGGCAAAAAGGTAAACACCGTGAGAGAGTAAGAAAACTGTAACACTGTTATGTGAAGCGTACACAAAGAGATATTCAAAAGGTTTGTACTTCTCAGGAGGTACTCATGAAGAGACTCTGCATCTGAGCAAGATACGAAGGTCAAAGATATAAAGATTACAAGGAACAGTAGTCGTAGACAAGGGTTACTGGAGATAAAGGTCTCTGTCAATCAGACAAGAGGACACAAGAGTATGCTGTGATTGCATAGAATGAGTGTAAAGAGCTACTAGTACAAGTGGTCAGCTATACATAAGTACTAAGGGACATGTCATCAAAGAACACAGAGGATAGCAATAGAATGTTTATGTAAAGCAATGCATCATTCATAGCAATAAGAGGAAAGATAGGAACTACAAGGCCAATACAAGAGAATTGGCTGAGGAGATTGCTGTCCAAAGAACAAGGAAGAAAATGAAAGAAAGAACAAATGTAGAAGTAATCAGAGAAATAAGAAGTAAACCACAATCCCATATCATTCAAAATAGACCTAAGAAAAGATGTACTCGTCATGGGAAGCAGAAGAAATAAAGATGATGAGAAAGGAGAAATAAAGGTAATGAGAAAGGAGAAAAACTATAACAAACACCATGCCATCACCAGGGCATTGAATGGCTGTGTTGATGCTGAGGATAAAGCTGATGTGGATCTTGATGGCTCAGAGGCAGAATTCTTAGACAAGGCTGCCCATTTTACATGGCCATCCAGCACCACAACTGGTACAGGCAAAGCTCTGACCCAGTTGGTCACAGTGTTAAAATTGTCTACAGAGTATAAATCTGACATTTCCAATGTTCAAGTTACAAGTTACAGAGACCACTGCAGCCATGGAACAGTTCTATCCCACTCATCAAGTATTCCACTCATCAAGCTTCCTTAGTTGCTATCACCAGCAATAAGGTTGCTCCAAGCTAGTCAACCATATCTTGGTCCATAGCCACTTCCACTATTCTCCCTACTTCTGAAAGCAACGATGATTTTTTCTTCACACACCTTATTGCACGCTGTCTTTTTTCTAGATAAAATCATTAGAAATGCTAAGAAAACATTTATCAGATAACCAATCTTTTATCCATGGATAGTAAACTTGAAGTGAGGTGAAGAGGATACTCTTCCCTGGTCAAGTTGGTACTAGAAACAAGTATCAATCTTGTAGAAAAGGGTTGACTATTAGGCACGTGGTTTGTTTATCAATTGTCAATGAGGTTGAGGATGATTGGAGTTCAGTAACACATTAAGGATCTGGATTTCTGTTGGAGTGGTGTATGAAATGTACTATAGTTAGTTGGGCAATGATCTAGACAACTCTTGGGTTGCTAGGAAAATACTCTGTAGCGACTAGGGTTACTTCCCTAAGATGCGCTTTCAATGGGCTTCCAATTAGCTTCTGTCAATTGGAAATGCTCAATTGGGTAGGTAGCATAAATACACTTCACTTTTGCTACTGATTCACACATGTCTCTTAGTCACACAGAACAGTCTTTCCTAAACTAATTCTATTATGTACTAAGGAGTTGGCAATCAGCTTCAAATGCTCCACTCGACCCTTTCTCAAGGTACTAATGAACTATTAGGTCTTCCTACTAGCTGAAGATTTATTCCCTTTAGTTGCCCACTCTGGGGTTTTCTCCCTAAAGGTGTCCTAACTGTCCCTATCCTAAGGGAGGCGGGATACTCCTAACTATGGGTCTAAGTAGTTCTATTTATAGCGTGGGAACTTCTCTACATAGCCTCACTGTTTGTTTGTAGAGGGGTACACTTGTAACCACTCATTGGTTGAGATTTACTCAAGTAGGAACCTTTTTTCTAAAAGAGGAAACCTGCCAAATGGGGCTGAATCATGCTCCTTATATAGTAATTTACATGTGGTTGTGCCAAGATATGACTCATGCTGACTCATACTAACTCACTTTGACTTATCCTATCAGAAAATAACTAGCAATAGCTAAAAATATTCTTTGGCTTGGCAATGACTCATGCTGTGCAGGTCACATGATCATTTTGCTAGTCTAGGGGCAGTGCTTTGGTTAGTCCTCATTTGACACATGCTGTGCACAGTCACATGATCTGTGTCAAGTGATTCACAACTGAGATCACATGCTTCATTTGCATCTCTGACACTTGGCTAAGTACTAAATGGTAAAAGAGATATTAAGAAAATGAGTAGCTATGTAGCTGTAGGTAGTAATAAAAGTATATTGGAAGAAATCATTTTATTTCTCCATAACCTGTGAATGAACAAACAAGAAAAAATAGAAGTATATACTACACACTATGTTCTATATGTCCCTTAATTAGCTAAGCATTTGGACCATGGGAATAAAGTGAAAACTCAACTCTTGGGTCAAATATTTAGCATCATATATAGTATACAATAACTGAGTATTTGCATCCAAACAATTGGATGCAGGTCAACACAAGCTGGTGAACATGGGTAAGTTTACTTCCTTAGGAAATCAGCAAATACTCAATTTGTAATTTAGCTATTACTAGATTAACATGATCACATCATGTGTTGCTCTCAGAACTTGCACCCAAATCTCAACCATCAGGCCTGGGGCCAAGCAGCAAGTGGATCAAATCAGAAAACTACTGTACCAGCGGTCTCAACTTAAAGAACTCAGAGGATAAAGCATTTGATGATAGTCAAGTTGCTAAAGCTGGACCTAGTGGATCAAGAACTCAGATTGGATATCAATCAACTACTGTACACATTTCAGGAGGTTCTTCTTGAAACTCATGGAAATAGTTTTATATCTAGCTCCCTTGTCACATTTGAACGCAGCTGGTGACCCATTTTATTTCTAATATTTTTCTTGCACATTATCTAAAAAATTAACAGGCAAGGGTAGGGGAGAGTGACAAGGTTGTGACAGGTGTTTCAGGTGCATTGGATGTAGATGGCTGAAGTGGGTCAGGGCTGTCATTTCTGTCAGGTGCCATGTAATTTGCCACATGTATTTCCCTTTTTGTCCATGAAAACCATATGGCTTGACTACCACAAAAGCCATTGTCTGTTCATACAACACAGCATGCTTCGTCAGCACAGCCACCTCCTGTTTCATGTTCTATCTCAGCTGTTATCCCATCATCAGTTTCTGATGCCCTTTGCCCTCATACTCCCACCACACTCCCACCACACCACAACCATAGCTTTAAAAAAATCACCAAAAATCATCAAAAAATCACCAAACAGGTATTTGACTATTGCATCCACTCATTACTATATATGAATCTGTTCTGAACTTGATTTGAACTTGATTTGATAACAGATCTTATCCATCTTTGTATTTAGCCTTTGTGACTTCTTTGGTGTATATCACTTCATTTTCTCAGCCTCCAAAGCTCACCCAGGTACCTATATTTGAAGTCATACACACTTACATGTAGTTATATGGTCATCCACCATCTTAAATAAGGATAATATTGCTTTTCTCATAATGCACAAGGGGGCATATTAGCAGAGTGCTAGAGGGTGCTATGTAAGACACATTGATAACATCTACTGTCTGCTTGATTACAGTTATTGTCACATTATCATATCTCATGTTACAAGATAGCTCAATACCAGGGTTATCCCATCCCTTTTATTCTTTTTATACAAAAAGAGAAATTCAACACATAGATAGCCAGCACTGGGGTTAACCCATCCTTTTACTTTTTTTACACAAAAAGAAAAATCCACTTCCGATCTGTTTGCTATCTTTCACACTGACCTGCACGAAACTAGTTTCATGCAAGCACATAGTAAAGCAGTCACTCGAGAAGCAGAATTTCCACAGCTCCCTGTGGACCATACTCTTTGATACCATAGGGAATGGTAGCCCCCATCATGAGCTATATACCCCTATTTTTCCGGATTTTTCCATTCACTGGTTATTGAGATATTCATTAATCTCACTAGTTATATCCTTACACTTGCAAATATGTACATAGCATACTATTTCTTTGATTTCTCTTGATTTATCAGATTACTTAGCTAAGTGCCAGTAAGACAAAGTGTAAGGATATAACTAGTGAGATTAATGACATTAGTAAGCAATTGTGCCTTGATTTATAAGCAAGCAAGCCCTCTGATTGGCTAGCACAGCCTCCTGTATTTATGTATATAAAGGGGAGCATTTTGAGCTACAGGGAGCATCTCATCTGATAAGAGATCCCCTGGGAAACCTGATAAGGCCTAATAAGGCAGGGTACCCCAGAGTGAAGTAAATAGGAGTCTAGAACTACTACTAGGCTATTAGGACCTGTACCTAAATAAAGAACAAGTATCTAAGACTATCCTTGTGGGAGAAATCCCTTTTTGGGCATCAAAAGGCATCTGGTCCCTATTAGTAAGCAACCTAAGCATCCTGTGGTACCAAATAAGGGCTACACTTTGCCTCTCTAAGCCAAACTTGCCTACTCCTTAGTTGAGACAATAAGATTGAGTTATAATAACCCTTTTGAGTCTACTAAGTGTACCATCAAGTCAACTACCAACTATTCCCTAAGCAAACCTTTGCTAGGGCTCCTTAGGACAACCTAGCTACAGGACTCCTACCCCTATGTCACCTAAACTGACTATCCTAAGGGATTAGTCTAAGTCTACACTTTTGACCTTTAATTGTAGTTCTTAATACACAACAAGACCACATTTTCTATAACTGGTTGAGTGATTAAGCAACCTGACACAACCCTCTGCTTACCTAAGCACCACTTCTGGATGAAATATTCCCTGAAGTTTCCTACACACAAATCATTAGCACTGGGCAAAACCTAGGCCAAGTTCCTAAATTGTCCACCTTTAGTACTATTCAAGTACAAGTTTCCACAGTTATTAGGCAACCCATTGTCATTATCTTGAGCTCATTAGGTATGTAATATACCTAAGATCACCTTTACTAACCAGACCATTAGCTGAAACCATCTTTAACAACCAATCTGTACACTTATGTGGAGGATTGGCGAACAAACCATGGCTCCTGGTACACTAGCATTTCCCTTCCTACTCAAAATTATATCCATTACCTCTAACTCTGCCAAGGGTACACTTCTTGTACTTTCCTTGAGCAAAGTGTTTTAGCCTGTGGAGACAAGACACATTGTCTGGGAATTACCTATTCTGGTCGGTTCTTTGTTGTCTTGTCTAGAAAGAAGACAACTGGAGCCCACCGCGAGGGGGTGTTGAAGACAATCTCAGCTCCCCTACTATGTAAAACTCACACAGTTAGAATCACAACACCTTTACCAACACATCCAACACCTACCATATTACTATTATGATTACAGGAGGACCTTTACACCCTGAACCACACATGTTACCAAGCAGACGTAGCAGAGATGCATCTGAGACCTTTAAAGGTCACTATATCCACGTCAAAGACTTCCTCCGCCAATATGACTGAGTACTCACCCAATGTCAAATTACCTGTGATCAAGATAAATGTGAAGGAATCACCAATTATTGTTCCACTTCTGTCACTTGCCTAATTGGGTCCCTCGATGAATACAAAGCCAATGATTGAAGTGCACTCAGGAAGCAGATTCTCACCCTATATGATGCAAAGCGAGACAAAGCTCACTATTGCCTTGAGGATCTATGGAGATTGGTCAGAAAGTCTGCCCACAAGGAACTCAAGACCCTAGAGCATTAGGAATCTTACATTTGCCACTATACTGTTATGGCACAATGGTTGAAAGCCAAGAGAGTCATTACTGACAATAACTATAATATATACTTCTGGCTATGAATTCCAGAATCCTTCCAGACCAAGCTAGAGACATATCTTTTAGCCAGAACCCCAAATAAGGACCTGTCCAAACCCTATACAGTGAAAGAAGTCAATACTATAGCGGACCAGCTACTGCATCAAAGTCACTGTAAAACAGTCAGTCAGTGCAGGGTGTGTCAAATCCCAAAAGAAGCTAGGTAAAAACTAGCAAGGACACAGGGTGGTGCAAGATAAGACTTGTCCCAAGGGGCCTGAGGTAGGTTAGTAGTGAGAAGGGTCTGTGAAGACTTTCCCGCAGGCGAAACAGTTGATCCAGTCGAACCCGGTCGAAATACAAAGATCCGGATAGACGAAGTTGATTTCCGGTCAAGGACGAGGACCGGAT
>JBBPRR010000947.1:0-14491 GCA_038093115.1 Hortiboletus flavorubellus | reverse complement strand
CACCTGCGTTGCAGTTACAGACGCAGCCCATATCTATCCTCGTAGATCGAGCGAGTGCCACAGCTTCAAGACTTGGCGCCCGCGAACAGTCCTTAACATGGACACTTTCTGATCTGCCATGGTTATTCGGAGGACTAAGTTGACCAAATTCGAATTCAGTATTGTTTACCAACGGAATGCTGCACGTGGGCGACTCTGACTATACACGGAGCACTGATTCACAACTGGGACCAGTGGTATATTCGGCCGTATCATAGTAGGCACCAACGCTTCGTTTCGTGCTTTCGTCTTTGTTGTTTTGGTTCATCGATTCGCCGAGTTGACGACTCACATCTATGGATTTATGTCCGGCCTCGTGTTTACTAGTCGTCAAGTCTAGGGATGGTTGCCTGCCTGCCATGTATATTTCCATGTGTTCGAACGAAGCCGACTAGCATAGACACAACTTGGAATGCACATTTGTCTTTTGCTCAAGGCCAAAAGTGGTGATAGGCTGCAAACGGTAAGGAAGATGTAGACCCTCCGATAGCGTTTAATGACCAATTCCTTTATCTCCCTTGATAGCACGCGATACAACATTATCGAAATACATCATCCTAAAGGCTTTCTTTAGATTCAATCAGTATCGTAGTCTAAACACAAGAATGGGAACTTGTCTTCACGGCTCCGTCCCCAAGCTAAAATATCACGTGACCGGGGGAACCGCTCTCCGAGGGTAGGTTCCTTGAATGTCACTTGCCCACCTTCTTCAACCATCTCCACCGCACAATATTCGTGCATGCCTACAGGGACGTAGCGAGTACCTTGTTTGATGTCATTTCCATGCTATGACCGCGTTGGCAATCGCTAAATCTTAGGTTAGGTCGATCAGGTGTGGAAGAAGGTAGAAGGAATCATGAAAGACGAGAACCTCCCGAGCGCCCAGCGCTGCAGCTCAGAGCCAACCCTCGGATATACTTTCCAACGATGACCTCGCACCCCCACCCTCCGCAACGGGTTCTCTGCCGGATGTATCCCAGCTCGCTGAAGACTCCATTAGTCACCCCCATCTCGAAGAAGTACAAACTGCCGCCAATCAAGAAAACCAAGACAACGACCGGCGCGACAGGCACGCCCACGCCCAGTACGACGACGCAAAAAGCTCTGCCGCCTGTTCAGGAGCCATCGTTGCCGACTATTGGACAATGAAAACAGACATTAACAGGCGTGCGTGACCCTGACTTGGCCGACTCCGGGTTGATGTGGAGCTTTTCCTTTTCAAGGGTGTAAGTCTGATTCTCGACAAGGCTTCTGGGGCTCATCCTGTTTGTCAGGTGGATGGAAATACCCCAGAGTCTGGTGTGAAAACCGTTGAAGAGCGACGGAAAGAGTTGGACAAGATGAGAGACGGGGCGCGCCGAGGAAGCGGTGAGCTCTCCGGGGGACAGTTTGACTGTCGTTTCTGACCAGGCCGGCTCGTCTGCAGAAATGTACCTTTGACCTGCGATCTCAAACTGATAAAATTGCGCATTTCGAGCAACGGTTACTGGCAGAGAACGGTACGGCGCCTCATCCGAAATTCCTCGCAGCGAAATCCGGAGACGAACGGGAGTTGGAACGATGTCACAGGCGATTCTCGCCCAAAGAAGAGGGAGAGACATGATATGTTGGTACCGTTTGCTGTCGTCGCAGTGTCTGGCTCGTGCTCAAGACACTCTTCTGAGTCTTCCAACTTGGTATTTCCTTGTTCGTCTATCGACGGCTTGTCCGGTTACTCATAGACGGATTGATCACGAGCCTAGCTTACTTGCCTGCCTCGTCAGTGTCAACTGTCCCTTGTATTTATCGAGCATGAACACCATTCGTCAGAAATGGGAGAAGGAAGAGGCGCAACACAATCTCTTACGAGAAGAAAGGTGGCTTGAGAAACTGGAGCACGACGCCATGGAAGAGATGTGGAAGCTTCAGAAAGAATGGCGCGACAGATTCGGGAAGAGGGCGAATGTCAAGAACGGGTAAGACAGGAGCACGAGGAGATGGAGCGCAGGAAACGCGGGGAGGAAGAGCGCCAGAAACTTAACATATTCTGGAGTGGTATTCAGGCGCATACATGCACCACTTGTGCAACCAGGGAGTGCACTGCACAGCTCATGAACTTACCCACAACCTGGGAGCATCGAGCGGAGGCATGCAAAGCTACAGTCTGTTTGAATGTCATGACGCATTGGTACTCATGGACTCTATCAGTCGATCGAGGACGACAGCTCGAACGCGGAGGCGATGGCCTCCCAGGTGATCACATCCAAGCATCCTGCGTCGAATTCGACTCGGTATGGCCCGGACCATATGGCACTCTCCCTTTGGTCTGGAACTCTTCCGTCCCCAAGCCCGGAGAACAATAGGGCTGGATCTAGACCAGCTATCATAAAGGTGCGTGTTTCGTGGGCCCGAGTCTTCGTCTGATCTAATCTAGTCCAGAGTCCAGACCAGCTTCCCCTGTGTACCGAATGATGACCTTGTCGATCTACATCATTATAGCAATGCGGCGCGGACTCGACGCGCGAGGACCGCGAGGGACAAACTAGTGCCGTCGTCGAAGACACGCAGACCAATTTTCTAAAGATGCTGGCAGTAGCTTGATCTCGAATTTATGTAAATGATTGATAGTATTTGGACCTAGCCGAGTACCCAACTTTGGATTCTTCGTCCTCTCTTGTGGGTTCGGTTGACAGGATACGTCACGTATTACTAGCTCAAAACAGTCAAAGCAGCGTGTGTTTAGCTTTTCTTGGACCAAAGCCGAGCTTGGTGTCCTGCATTTCGAATCTCCCCGAGACTAGCCCAGAAACGACGTAAGCACCACCTGCGCCTTGGTGAACGTTATGACCCTCCCACCCATCTGCTTCCTCAACCCCACTCGGGACATACACAACACAGTCTGGGCCGTTCCCATTCCTCGTGGCGCCACTTCAAGCTGGCCCTTACCCTTATTCATGTCCACCATGGTCTCGTGATCAAACGTCGCTCCAGACTGAATTACAAATACTTCGAAATCGCCTGATATCATCTCGGAAACCATGGTGCCGAATGCCCCCGCATGCGACACGATGGACAATATTTTCTCCCCAAATTTAGAGGAGAATTTAGAGACTGCATCGGGGCGAGGAGAAGAGAGGCCAGTAACTGTGACGATGTCAAGGAGCGTTTTCATGGTATGTTCGACTAGAAACTTTGGTTCGCTGGCATGAGTGGGTCGGATATTGGCACGTGTAAGAGAACGCCAATGTCCAGATATGGCTTGTGTCTCTGTTTCCATTTTGCCCTGCGCATAAGCAGGATGTTTGACAGGATTCGAACGTCAGATAATCTTACCTGATTTCCGCAACCTCTGATATGTTGCCTCGATAAGCGCGTTCAACTTCTGGTCGGCGGTCCATGAGGATACGATATAACGCAGTAAATGTGCAAGGTAACCCTGGAATGCGATATGGAGGAACAACGCAATGTCTTCATCCCCTTCCACCGCTGCCAAATGGGTCATCATAACCTGGCCAATCGCTCCGGACAAACTATCTCCAGCGGACATTTTCCTCTGACGGGCCGTCGCGCTCTGACGCACATAGCCCTCGGCCACGTAGTCGACCATCATCATGGACATCTGATACACCTCCCCGTTAAGCTCCTGCAGCTTCTGGATGATATCCTGATCTGCGTGTCTATCTGCTGTGGAGATGAATCGTTGCACGTTGTCCAACTGAGACTGACACGATCTGTATCCGTGACGCACGGACGCAAGCGCGGTCGATTGTTCTTCATAACTTCGTCGCAGAGCAGCGATATCAGCATTGAGGGACCCGATCCTGAAATCCTTCTCCTCCAGGAGCTTCCGCTTCGCTTCAAGTATGCCCCGAACAGACTCGTAATCTCTTGACAGCGCGTCATAACGCTTGCTTTGTTCAGCAGCCTGAGAGGCGCAAGTTACATGAAGGGCGGCAGTTTCAGGCAGTGCTGCATCCGAGTGATCGGGTACCCATTCTGAGAGCTCGTTGACCACCTCACCCTCGCACGTAAATTCGTGTTGGCAGTCTGAGGTTTCTTCGTGGCACGCAGATTCGTAGCAGGACACTTGTTCGGTGACCTCGCAATATTCTGCGCGAGATCCCTCGAATTCTTGAGTACGTTCTCGGGCCGTATCCCTAGTGGAGCTCGACCGGGATAGTCCTATACCTTCAGACGGTTGTTCCCACTGTTAGGAACCAGTTATAAGCCGCTATTCTCTGATGGAAGGTGCTATTCTCCCATCACCTTGTCGCTCTGCTCTACCCTGCCTGTCCAATTTTCCTTATCCCGAGGTATGTGTTCCAAAGTCTCGTATTGGAATATATTTTCTTGTTCCGGCCTTTCGCTCCCTGCTAAAGATCGTACCGGTCCTCCACGTCCGAACTAATGTTGGTTGTGAGATTATCTTCATCCTCGTGAAGAAAGCTAATCCTTGTACCTTCATCCTTGACTGCCCTGTTTCTTCACGAGGCACGCTCTCCTTGTTGACCATGGGTTTAGAGGAAGGCGAAGGATGGGTGCACTTATTCCCGAAAGCTTTTTTACTAGAAGACGCGATAACAGTGGTAGGTTCCGCTATAGCACGAATCGGTGTCAGAATGGGATGTATCCGCTCCGAGGCTGAACGGCGTTGGGACATATACCGTCTCTACGTACACTGGGAATGCCAGGTGGAGGTAGATTAAATTGGCTGAAAGATGTGGTTACGAGACCGCTTTGATTGTGTGGGTTGCATGGGGGGATGGCTGGAGTAAATTACGAGTTTATTTTAGACCTACACGAGGCGAGGTAGTGGGAGATAGGCGATCAAGTCCGATGGCGTTCAGAGCAATGGATATGATACGATCAGTCATCAGAAGCACCAACGTAGCTGTGCATCGCCCACATTGACCCACAATGGGTCAGATGACACTGAGTTTGACACACTTATTCCCTCGGCCAAGAACTTGCAGAAGTCTTGAAGGTGGGTGGAGTCAAGACTTTGCCGGTGGCTGGACGTTATTTGTACTAATGGATCTGAAAAGTTCCATTCTAACCTATTAGGGACCCAGAACGCCCTCAACAGCACAGCTTGCAAGTTCAGCAAGTACATACCCTTAGGCTCTTCTTTGCGTTATCATCTGATCCTCTGCCGCAAGGTTGGTTCCCGATCAACGCGCGTGCAAGCATGACGAATGCTCGAATATTTGTGAAACCTTACGAGCATGAGGCTGCCGTCACATCAAGACAATTGAGTGGATACTTATCGCTCCCTCCCGGTGGGCCCACTAGTCTGGTCACCAGACTAGATATCCACATACAACCCTATCACCTATTCGACTCAACAACTTTACCGTATCTTTATCCTTCAACACACACGCTATGCTCGCCCGGGAGCCGTACTCTGGCCCACGCAAGCTTGTTCTTGCGTTCGATATTGGCACAACTTACAGCGGTGTTTCGTACTGTATCCTCCAGCCAAGACAAATTCCCGAGATCCGTGGAGTCACTAAGCAGAGTCGTCCATTTCTTTTCGTACCGATCTGTCTTAACTTCTTTCTAGGTTTCCTGGCCAGGCGGAAGGCCACGGCAATGCCAAAGTGCCCTCCATCTTATACTATGACGCCAGTGGTAACGTCAAAGCAGTCGGGGAGGAAGCGCTTAGCCAGAATACAATCGACGATGCAGAGGAAAACGGGTGGACGAAGGCGGAATGGTCAGTCGCTAACCCTATCATGATAGACTAGGAGTTTACTCATTGAAACCAGGTGGAAACTTCACCTCCGTCCCAAGGACCTAGCATCCGCCCATATCAAGGACAAAGACATACCTTCGCTCCCGCCCGGGAAATCCGCTGTCAATATTCTAACAGATTTCATCAAGTACCTCTTCACGGCCGCCAAAACACATATCGAGGAACGCCATATGGGATTTGACTGGATATCGATTGAAAATTCCATCGAGTTTGTTTTCTCTCACCCAAACGGTTGGGAGGGTCTACAGCAGCAGAAATATCGTAAAGCAATCCAGGGTGCCGGCCTTATTTCCGGTCCCGAAGGGCAAACCCGCGTCCATATGATAACTGAGGGCGAAGCGAGCTTGCACTATTGTGTTTCAAGCCTGCTTGAGGGCTCTACTGACACCGAACCTCAAGCAATCATTGTCATTGATGCCGGCGGTGGGACCATCGATCTGAGCGCCTTTTCAGTGACATTCGATCCGGTCGCCTGTGAAGAGATTGCCCCGGCGGAGTGTATGTCGCTTGCTCTGACAGCAGTGTAACTTCTTACACCTTTCCCTTCGAAGGTCGTCTACAGGGCTCAGTGTTCGTCACCCGTCGCGCGGCGAAGCTGTTGCAAAGTTGGTGACTTTTGCTTCGTATCGTTTTCTGGGTAACAAGCTCGATAACAGGAAAACTCGAAGGCTTACCTGAGTCTAGCACTGAAGAGATGGATGACCTAGCACAAGAATTCGACCGATCAACGAAGCTCAGCATCCGGAACGCTGAAGAGCCGGTTTATCTCACGATGGTCAATCGCGGTCTTCGTTACAACAATCCACAATTTAATGTTAAACGTGGAGCGTTGAAGTTGCCAGGGTAAGTTGCTATTGATTCCGACATATCATATCCTTAGCATGTTCTGATTTCACACACCCCAGCGAAGAGGCCACGAGCCTGTTCAATGAATCCATCCAAGCTATCATCGACGCATTCGATGAACAATGCAAGGCCGCCAATAAAAGAAATATAAAGGTCACTGTGAGTTACACCATTTACGATCGAATCGTAAATCAAAATATACATTTCAGAGGGCGTTCCTCGTGGGAGGCCTGGGAAGCAACAATTTCGTCTGGAATCACCTTCGGTCGCATTTTGGGGCGAAAGGAATTGAGGTCTGCCGTCCCGATAACGATATGTAGGTAGTGCTCTCGGAAATTTCCTAGAGTCTGCTTACGTGTTTTAGAAACAAGGCAGTCGCCAACGGGGCAGTAATATTCCACATTGATCGTGCTGTCACGTCACGAGTTGCTCGTGCTACATACGGCGTCCCCTACACTCCTTGGCTCGATCAAAACGACCCGGAACATCTCCGCAGGAAGAACAAATGGAGAAAATGTGCATCTGGCCAGTATGCAGTCGATGGGGGATTTTGTCCGATTCTGCGCAAAGTTGGTTTCCCCCACAGGCATCGGATGGCTTCCTATATGCTGACATAGCGCCGTCTCGTAGGGCGATCAAGTCGACGAGGAGGATGAAATTCGTCACACGTTCTGCTGCACGAACAAAAATAAGTGGGACTTCGGTGGCGAGCGGATGGAAATCTTGTGTTATCGCGGAAATTCATCCAATCCGCAGTGGATCGATGAAGATCCATGCAAGCCTTCTCTTGCTTCTCGTGTTCTGGTTCTGAAATAAAGGCTTTAGCGTCTTTCGCTAACCTTGGGACAATTCGGGCAAATCTGCGCAACGCAGCAAATAATTCGGTCGCACAGATAGGGATTTCAGGCGAACGTTACTACCAGGTCGAGATCGACGTAGTTGCATATTTTGGGTCTACAGAACTAACAGCACAAATGGCCTGGAAGGAAAATGTGAGTCATGGACGACACTTCTCTTCTCTTTTTCTGATTGACGCCGTGTTTCCAGGGGATCGAAAAGCGGTGAGCTTTGATACATTCGATTTTTCGCGTGGTATAACATGGACCCAGAACCCGGGCGACTATCGTCTACTATGACGATTGAGCCATTCATGGCATGACGAACAGCAGGAGGTGTTGTCCTTTTTAGTAGTAGGATTCAGTACACCATATGTTCCTTTAGCACGAACAAAGCGCATCGATGGTGCTTCAGGTTCAGTCAGCTCAGCACACATGCAACAGGTTGGCTCGCTAGCGCTCGTCGTGCGAACTCGACATATTGGAAAGAAGAAAAAAAGATAAGGACCCGTACCTCGTGTCTTGTTACATATCAATTACCGGTTTGGAAAGAATACGAGGTATTCGGATCCATCGAAATTTTGCCCAAACCGTCAGGCATCGATTCGCCCAGATCACGGCTCCACGGCTCCGCTCAACTCCTGGTCATCCCAGTCCTTATCGCTTTGATCAATACGGTGACGGCGCTCTCTTTGCGCATACGGATACAAGTCTCATGGCAATGGGCCAGGGTTGGGAGGGAGTTCGTCGACATTGATTGCCGCTGTGTACGTCCTCTCTCAGAGCGATTTGTTCTGTGAGAATCTCACCCATTCAGCTCACTTCCATGGGTTGCAGCTCGATCGGCCGCCCGGGAATGTTTCCAACTCGTACGTTGTGACTTGATTTGTCTGGGAGACACCAAACAGCATCTGCGTACTCGCAGGACTCTGGAACGACACTGACTGTCACCGTTTCCCAGGTTTATTGTTCGTATCTTTCTCCCTTGCTTTATAAGATTTGAAGTGGCACATGTAGTACGCAAGCGATGTCTATGACCCATTGCACCGTGTGGAACTTAGCAGACTTTGGATAAAATGTTATATATATGTATTGAGTTCCACGTGTATACAGTGCCGAAGCACCCATCAGATCCCGAAATAACGCCTGATGGGCAGACACTGGCAGAGGGTGCTGCAAGTTGGGTGTGCATAGATCTGAGTGTACTCAACTATACATTGAAGACTGCTCTTCGTGCGGGCTGGGCCGTGACGAACTGAACTAAAAGGTTCTTCAGTCCGGAACGTTGTTGCTCCCAAGTCAACAGGAGAACACGCTCATTCCGCGCTGTTGTCGACGAGTACAGTATGTACTTGGCATCCCTGGACGTTCGAAACTTTTGTGACATGAGTCATTCTGGTGTCGAGAACCAGCCGCGCCCACCTTGCAGTTGAACTTAGACATGTAACCGCTGATCCCATGCCTCCTGGAAACCTTCGTTTCAGCTCTCGGCGAACGCACGGATCTTAATTAAAGCCTACCATTTCGATCTCCTCGTCCTGTTCCTTCTCCGAGCGCACAGATTGGCTTCTGTCCGAGTTCCACCATTCTGGATGTGCATTGCCAATAATCTCAAGCTGCCTATCCACCTCCGCACTAATCGAACGCGGACCGTATGAACGACCCTTGACTCCACGAAGGTTGAGAACGAGGCGTTGGCCGGCGATCGAAAGTAGGTTTAAGGCAAACCTGGATGTACATTCAAGCTTGTAAGAAAGATAGTTGATATGACTCACGTCAGGGACAAGACGTTCTTTGGACTCTGGACAGTACAACCAGATGTTTATACATATGAACGTGTCTCGCGGGGAAGAAGATTGGCTTACGCTTGCATAAACACTCCTTGGAAGTTGATTTGAGCTATTTTCATACCAATGTGCCACTCGACGTCGAGCAAATAACTCACCACATCACTAGGTTGAAAACGTTAAAGAGGATGCAGACAACGTAGAAAACCACAGCTATACAAGCAAACCGCAACCGTCAATATGCGATCAGAGTGTTTAAACGTTGCAATTTACCATCACGGACGAGTAAATGGATGAGAGCGGATGGGTACAAATGTTGACCCGTGCCTCTTGAGTGACTCCAAAGACTCGACATTGTAGTTCCGAATGCAATGGTGTCTTGGCATGCGCTGTTCAGAGTGCAAGTTAGAGCGAATCTTTTCTTAGGCAATAGTACAGGTCACGTTTAGCGACGTACGTTAAAATAGGAAGGATCCACTGTATCAATGAAGTAAGCCGTTCGGACAGATCGGGTCACAATAGGAGACACATACCGTTTTTGCTACAGACCACGCCCAAGAGAGGATGAGGGTTTCCATAACAACGAAGCAAGACACATACCGGGAAGTATCGTTACACAAATCCTAGGGAGATTCGTGTATTGAAACGAACCATCTAGAAAAGTAGTGGCATCATTGCAATTGGGCAAGGCGAGTTGACTATACCTACACTCAAGGGACTTCATACCAAAGAACACTCCAACGAGCCTGACCAACAAGCAAGCGAGATAACTGCAGATAAGTACCGCTGCTACTCGCCTCTGGCAACCCCAGAGAGCCCAAGCACGCAGGAGGACAAGAACTATGCCTAGTCAACAACAGGAAGTAATATGCCAGGGACTACACTCACTGTGCACAGACTCCTCAGACGAATTCATGAAAGCAGAAGTAAAAATATTGAATTTCCCGTAACACTATCCGCCGGGAAATGTGAGATGATACTTGGCAGATGGGCGCTGACCCCACCTCTGCAGACTCATTTACTAACCATCCACTGTGGATGACGATCTGGATGATTGTCTGACAAATAAGATTACCGTATCGGTTTAAAAGAAAGAACGTCTTGGTGAATGTCCACGGGCCCCCCCAGATGAATTCAACCTATATTGTAACGTATGTCGTTACTTCGAGCGGGCGTGCTAGTTTTGACGCACCTCCTTGTCAAAAGTCAGTGTATGGTCATACACGAGGCACGTGTAACCGGCTAAACCAAGAGTTCTGTAACGACTCTTGAGAGCAGTCCGCGCGAGGTCTAAAAAGGAAAACTCACTTCTTTACCCACTCGTCTTGAATCAGCGATTGAGGATTCATCGACTCGATAGAAGATGAACCCCGAACTGATGGAGGTGCGCAAGGAAGAGCCAATCTTGACCAAGTAAAAAATTATTTCGACCGACGCATACGACCCGAGACCCTGCGTAACACTACAATAAAGCCATACTAATCAAGAAGTGAATTTGGCCGCTAAGCCGCTGCCAGCACCGCCAGTGAGTGTTGAAACGTTGATGGGCCATCAGTGCTGTCCCAGGGATGTCGAGGTTCTGACTCCTAGTTCGCACACGAGTCCATACAGTGGACTGTCACTGATCTGAGCCGCCCACCTTTTCGGAGCAGGATCTAGTAGGTCGGACTGCACCGCATTTCTTCCAGGGACCGATTGTGAGTTTATAACGCCGTTTCAAGAAATTACTCATCACCACTTATCAGTAAATCCCGAAGATTACAACACTACAGGCACCCACAGGAACACACAATTTAAATGTTATGTACAGCACTAATCACAGAACGACACCACAGGGCACACGGAACTTGGAGAAAGCACCTTAGTAAGTTACAAGGCATTATTGCAATTCACATTCATCAATTGGCGGCCACTCGCATGTGTGGTTGAAAATACCTGTTCTCCACATTTTTACCAGTACTGAAAACCTAATGAACATTTCCTAAATCAAATTTGAATCATGGAGGCAGAATTATTGTGAGCGACTCACATCTTCGTTGGATCGCTCATCGCCTTGTCAGATCTGACGTTTATTAACTTGGTTACTAACTCGCGACACGACCCCGTTTCTCTGAATGACCATTGCTGTTTCCCAGACACACGCCCCCCTTACTACATACGTTCAATCGTCCTGCTACAGCTCAGCAAACCCTCCCCACCGACATTCATGTTGACTTTCTAGGACTCTAATGAAAATGGCCAGTTTTACCCTGAGGCCGATCACGATGCGTTTTTATCCTGGGCCGACGCTAGAACCGATGGTACCGAGACTCTCGCTATACCAGTTTTTCGACGCAGTCTCCACAACCTGGCCAGCTCAAAGCACTTGTGACCTACCACCCCGTTACCACCTGTCATGCCTGTCACTCCGCTGTCATCCTTGGCGAGATCCCTCCATTATGGACATTCTTTCTATTTAGCATCTTTCCTTGATCGAGTACATCAATCTTGGCGGAGTGTAAGTACCTTGATCACAACCAGCCCTGAATCACTACCACACTCGAGCTGGCAGATCATCGATATCACGGAAGTCCGTCCATCCTGCAGGGCGCAATTCGCTACCGTGTTGCACGATATTCTACGCAATCACAAGTAACCCCCTTTGTGGGGCCAGTTGGTGAGGCCCACTAACTCGGTCGAGCCCCGGAACGGCCAAAGTACGCATGCACCAATTCATCTTCCTAACTTTACGGACCTCGTCATTGGCTTCCTAGACCTCAGCTCGTGTCGTTGTGTTTACTATTCACGCCTGCGTTCAAATGGTCACGCCTGAACTTCAGCGGCACAGACCAATAATACACCGGTTTGTGGGTCACCTAGCTGGGCCAGCCACTGCCTCCACCCTCTCTGGCGCGGCCAACCCACCCCCTAGTTTGCTCAATGGCCTCGAAGGGGTCGACATCGACATCGACATCGACACCTCCTTGTTCTGCAGCCATGAAGGCATGACGATGCGTTTTGGCCAACCTCAGCTCCAGAACGTCAACAAATCGCATTTGGCGCTGTATCATCATGCTGTGCCGTGCTTGTACATTGTCTAGACAGGGTGTCTGCTCGAGGCGCTTCATGTCTCTGATATATCTATTGCCCAAGAAATACTGACTGATACGCGCGCGAGCTGGTGGATGCGAGTGCTCTGGTCAAATCATCGCGCTTGAGGAGTTCATCGGACATTGACGACGGGAATCTGGCATGGTTTAAGAACAATGTGCAGTCGGTCGTCCCTTTTGGAGGGGCGTGAAGCGGAAGCTGGCACACTACCACGAGTGTCTTTCTACCAGTATTTAACGTGCCTCTAACCCCGCTCGTACCTTGATCCTTGTACCTGTCACATTTCTGCCCACATCGTACCTACAAGGGGAGGTCTCGTATAGAATCTAGTACCAAACAACAGCTTAGACTCGGAAGATCCGTCGGTACATAGGTGCATAGTCCAAGAACAACATGCAATCGGTCGCCCTTTTCGAGGATGTGAAGCGAACGCTGGATTGATCGTGATGTCAATTGCAAAGATAGTGGAGAGAAATGCTTTGGTCACGTTGGATGGGTTGGAGTTGGATTGCAGAGACATGGCTCTCGGCGACCAAGTGCAGTGTTCAAATTTCGCCGAGAACAAGCATTGTCACGGGGTTGGCAGGAACTGCGATATTTTGAATACAGAAATTGGGGAAGAGTGAGGGGAGCGGTCTTGTCGTTCACAATCGGAGCACCCACTGTGATCGTTCCCGGATCCCGTCTTGGTCGCCGGCGCATACTACAATTCCACCATTGGTCAATGAAGATTGATTAAAGGACCATTCTCAAGAAATAAACTCAGAGAGACAGAACAACATAAAATGTCTATAGCGAGATTATCAACAAGGTTACGAGAGAGGACACAACAAGACGAGAAAATAAAATAATCCACGAAACGACTAACGAGAGTGATGACAAGAAGAGCTCGGCGTCCAACTTGAACGCACGTTCTCGAATGCCCGCCCACCAAAGCAGTATTCACAGGAAAGTGAAATGCGAGGAACGAGTACCGTATACTGGTATCATTGATCGTCACAGCACGTCCAGAACTTGTACACTCTTTACTAGCTCGTCCAACGTTGTTGGCGTGATCTCTTCTACCTGGACAGTGATCAAACTCTCCGCAGCGACCCTCCTATAGGCTGCCACATTCCCGAGGTGAGGGGTGAGCAACAGCGCACCAAACGGTTGTCCCAGCCGAGCAATGAGTTGCAGGGCTCTTGTCTCGATTTCCATTGGCGATAACGATGGAGGGGGCAGGAGGGATGCTGTGCTTCGAGTGGATTCACTTAATGGTCGCCCAAAGCCAGTGACGAGCCGCGCTGCTCGTGTTTGGGGGGTTAGGAACAGTGGTGACTCGGTTATAGAGGAAGACTGGTCGTCTGTGTTCTCTTCGGGTACCGTTTCTGCCACACTGCCAACAGGCAGTCGGTCGAGGAGAAAGTCAATCCATGGATGAACAAGGTACAGAGAACTGAATCGAGAGAGATCCTCTTCAGTCCTGATCTTCACAGCCCCTACAGATGTCTGTACATGGAAAGTGTGCCATGACCCACTCCAAGAAGCCGATACAGGTCGAAGTTCGAAATTGAGGCAGGGGAGTTTCATCCGTTGCCCCACGAAAAATGGTACAGGGAGTGCATGAAGTCGATCATATAAGTTCATGAGTGAGGTGGAATTGACGAAAGCGGCGCGCAGTCTGGCGGTGATCTTGTTCATTTCGGCAGCTTCCAGCGCTAGGGGGACGTGCGTTGTCGGAAGCTGGTTGAAAACACCAATGTTAGCTGGGAGGCAGCTGTTAAAGCTGCCAGATCTTCCTGTCCATGCTAGAATACTCGTATCTCCCGAGCCCATGAGGAGCTGTGCCAAGAATCGCCCAAGTGCCTTGTCCCCCTCGCCATATACGACTGGTAAGGCCATGGAGAATATTCCAAGCAACGAGTAAGCCAAGTCTTCGACCCGTGTCGTTTTGCGCGTCGAAGCTAGACGTAGCTTCTCCCGGATGTCGTCCAAACCCGGTCGGAGTGCCATCAAGGCTTGCGCCGACACACCAATTGCCTCTTCCATCTCCGCGATGATCTCTGGCGAGTCCTTGTGGTTGGGAATATCAACGTTCAGGTACGGCTTCCAGTCTTCAGTGTAGAATCGGACCACCTTGGATGCGTGATATTCCTGCAATGTCCAGGCCCGAGTGT
>JBBPRR010000946.1:0-14500 GCA_038093115.1 Hortiboletus flavorubellus | reverse complement strand
GGTTGTTAAGAAGGGTGGGCTTGTGAGGGTGACCATGCGGAGCGAGCTCAACCGCCTCCCCTTGTCTCGAAATTGCGTCATCGAGGTCACTGAGCTCCCCGACGCGCCGGAAACGAGTGAGAAAGGAAGTGCCGAGGTTGTTAAGAAGGGTGAGCTTGTGAGGGTGACCATGCGGAGTGAGCTCAACAGCATCCCATTGTCTCGAAATTGCGTCCTCGAGGTCACTGAGCTCCCCGAAGCGCTTGAAACGAGTGACAAAGGAGTTACCGAGGTTGGTAAGGAAGTTGGGCTTGTCAGGGTGACCATGCGGAGCGAGCTCAACAGCGTCCCTTTGTAAACAAATTGCGTCCTCGAGGTTACTGAGCTCCCCAACGCGGTCAAAACGACCTCGGAGGGAGTTGCCGAGGTTGTTAAGATAGCTGGGCTTGTCAGGGTGACCATGTGGAGTAAGCTCAACAGCATCTCTTTGTGAAGAAATTGCATTCTCGAGGTCAGCGAAATCTCCGATGCGATTGAACCGATAACGCAATGCCGTCCCCAGACTCCCCTGTACTGTGGCGTATCGGTCATCCCAAATAGAAATACACCTGACTAATTCCTCCAAAATGGTGATTGCCTGCTGAAGGTCGATTAGATCACCGAATCGTTCGAAGCGCTGCAATAACTGGTCGCTCAAAATGCATGGGTCCCCGTCCGTTGAGTCTACAGCCGGATCTTGCTCCGCCAACGATTGGCCATGCGACCGAACAGGCTCTGTTTTGTGGCTAGCATGCAGTTGCAGCACGAAAGTTGCAGCACGATTTTCATGACTGTCTGTAGTGCTGAGTTCTACCACCTCGTGCAGAAATCCCTCAGTCCGTTCTCTCTCGACTTCATCCTTGTCCTTCTCGAATCGCGCGAAATGCACTGCGGCCAGCTGAAGCAACGTGAAAGGCCGATCCGAGTGGCCGACAGGACGGGTAGCAAGTGCGTCGCGATATAATCGAAGAGGAACGTCGAGGGAGCCATTCGTGCCCTCTAATTGACAGAGGATGAATTTCGTCATTGCCAGGTTCGACTGAGCAGCCGCAATACAAGGATGGTCCAGGGGACAGACACCGAGCGCTGACTCGAATTGTTCAATAGAACGCTCCAGGTCCCGCTTCTGCCCGTGCTTCCGGTAACGTGAGAGTGCCCTGTGTCCCTGGTTTGTTGCGTCTTCTAGTTCGTCAACGGAATCTGTGGTTGACTACCATATGCATTGATTAACGGGCGTATTTATCCAAGTCGCCTACTCACGGAATGGGGGGCAAAGACGTTCGATGCTGATGAATCTTGGCCCTCGCTCCTCCAACGTTTGGCAGTTACCAAAATGGATGTGCACGGGGATACGACGTCTCCATCCATTGGGAGGAGGGTAAATGCTACTATTGCGTGAGTATCCACATGCTTACATGAATCGTATCCCACTCACGAACGTCATTTGCACTGCATTCCAACAATTCCTCTACGGTAATTGTCAAATTTCGCAGCTGCTCCCCAGTACCCAACGTGGGCTGCAATTCAAAGGATGCATAGACCTCCAGACAAACGGTGGCCGACGGATCCGACGGTCTACGAACTCTGTTAGGACCAACCCGAGTTGGAAAAGTGAGGTATCTCACATTGGGATCAGCCCATTCCATTGGACGACATCGTGACTCACCGACGAACGTTTATTTTCGGTTCTCCATTCAAGGCCACTGTGGTGCACCACGGCGTAAAAGCCAGCGGGGACTCGTCTAAGTCCAAGAGCGACATCTGTTGCCCGGATGCCTACCTTGTCATTAGTAATCTTTGCAAGCTGTGTAAAGAAATAAATTTCATACTCGTGATGACCGTTTCTTCAATCTCGTCGGGATGCTTTACACCGCCTGGGGGACTGGGCATATCTGGTTGGTCCCCGGGTCCAGGGGCTTCTTCTTTCCCTTGCTCTTCCCCCGCACATTCCGGGTGGAGGTCAGGAACGCTGGGGATTTGTACGCCGTCCTGCAAGATACTATGTCAGTTGACAAACTAGAAGCAAGGTATGAAAACTCACGGTCAGGGCACTCGATGTCTCCGATTCCAATCGTAGTAGTTGATTTCTGATGCGCAAACAGCTCAAACAGCAGCCCATCGTTATTGAGAGTGGCAAAGTGGGTTGTGGGAGTATGCAATGGGGGACATACCTGGATCGCTTTTATGTCCATACTTCGTTACACCGCAAATCGAATGTGTAGCCGCATAGCAGTGCATGAAGCAGAACGCAATGGAAACACTGTGGCCAATTCAAATTGGAAGCAGCGCGCATGCATCCATGAACCATCATCACAATGTGCCGCCGTACTGTGCTGCATTAGTTCGAAATGACCACAGGGACAACGAACGTGGACCCAACTGGCAACGACGTAGGATCGGGGAATGGTCTCACGAACGCTTGACATGTCCATGCGCAAGTCCTGCCACTCGCCGTTCCATAGTGAATCGAAACTTCTCCACTGTATCCGCACAGGAGTACTGCATGAAGCTGTCTGTTCCATTTGGTTGAAAGCGGTATGAATGTATGATACGCCGTGACCTGTCACCATGTCGTGTTGGCGCAGTGACTCGGAATTTAAAATGTCCGTTTCAATGCCGGATTCGGAGCAAGAAGGTCATCTCCGTGCAAACCGGCACGTGTAAACGACACTGTGTGGGTGGACGCCGTACATTCATTCCACGTACAGCATACGAGCGGTCGCTGTCACGCGGGACACACTCTCGGAGTCGGTCAACGCCCGTACGATCAATACCCATGGCTAGCCTATCACCGCCTCCTGGCACCAACCCCATCTCCAACACGTCTAGGTGCGACGTGCTCCAGGCTTGCCACTGCCAGAGATGACACCTAGGAACGACTATCTCTCCCTCGAATACCAACCCTCGGGATGGTCGTTGATGCTTGATACCAAGAAGGGCGCCTTGTCGACGCTTAAGGGCGTCGAGCTCGGGGAGGGGCGCAAGGGTATCAAAGTCTGCTATGCGAATGCTTGAGTGAGGAGCCGGTGAGACACCATGGCTGTAGCCCGTTCGGATGGGTCCGTCGTCTGTGAGCATGTTCTAAGCACAGACCCTCCCTACCACTCTTGGGGCGAAAACCATACTATGACTAGACGTACACGATGACCTCTGTCCCGGACATGCATCCGCAAGTATTCATCTCGTTTTCGTCCATGGGTCAGACGGGAGTCTGTCAACGATTGGTAGCCCAAGTCATCACATACGCGTCAAGACTCGAGATCAACCATTCCTTGTTCCCGTGTCCGGTTTGAACGGGGCTCACACCTCTGTTTACCCCATCTGTCGTTTCACCTTCTTGTGACCTAACGACTTCAGATCACCGGCACGTGCACATCGTAGAAAAATATCTATAGTTGATGCGTAAATTACGATACAGGTTTTTGTTGTTGAGCTATTGGAAGGCATTGTGAACAGACATGAAACGCTGTAATTAAATACAACGATGTGGCGAATCGGAAGCACTCGGGGAGTGCTACGGACACAAGGAAGCGTTAGAAATGAAACAAGGTAGACGAACCAGAACAAAAGAGAAAGGAGTCTGAATGGAAAAGGGGGCGTGCACAAGGGTAAAAAGGACATAGGAAAAGTGTCTTGCCGAATGCCATCGTCTAGTTATACCCATGTTTGAGTCGCAATGCCCATAGATCCATGTAACGCTCATTTTTCCAGGGAATATCTGTAGAAAGAGGAGTGAATAATCCAATGAAAAGGAACAGAGCAACATCCAAGACTGTATGTAGCAACAAGTTGGTCTATGAGCCAGATCTCAAAAGACGATCCCGCAATGAGCAAGGTGCCAAGAAAGGGAGTAGAGCAATAGACAAGCCTGTATGCGTTGACAAGTTGGTCTATGAGCTAGGGCTCAAAGACGATCTCGCAACGACCAAGGTGCCAACGGTCGACGACAGCAGCCTTTGGGAGTACGCATTCTTGGAGATGTGACCCGTGAGGACTACAAACATCGCGTTTTCTATTGGGTCGCGGGCACCCGCGACTAGAACTGGGCTATCTTGCAATGACAGCTGAGGCGTCTTGACTAATCTTTCAGTTGGTGGTGGTGCAATTTTAGGCTTTGCGGGGTCGGCGTTGAACTCAGTGACAACCTTGGAATTCCCCCCTCATCTTCGTCTGTCGAGGCGGCGGTAGCTGGCATCTCAGATGTGTTGGACATGCGATGCTGCGGGGTCAGTATTAATCCAGCGTGGAGGGAGACACACAGACCGTCGCGTCTTGTTGGGCATGTCTGGGGAGGCATGGTTCGACTGCCCCGGACCCTCTATATCATATGATGAATGGTGACCAACGGGATCGAGAGCAGGTGGAAAGAAACGGCAGAATATCGAACACGCACTTTGCCAGTCTTGGGCTGCTTCAACGCTTGTCTTGCGCGATGCGTCGTTGCTGTTGGCTGGGGCAATGAGCGCGGAGGCAAGGACGAAGTTGCCAGAGGAGGGCGAGCGCAGAATGAGAACTTGTTTTGAAGGTATCGGGCGCGTCGAGGCCTGTGGGTTTCAGGATTGAAACTCCGACCATTATTATACGTCATCCAACCTCAAGTGTCGCGGTAAATCTCGCCGAATGATTTCGTACGTCGGCCACCGTCGGCGCAGTGTCCCTCTGAATTGTCCAGCTCTTTGGACGTACTTCTTTGTAACATCACCGCGCTGGACGGATGAGTCATTAGCTGATCGAATCCCGCGTCCTCAAAGCTACCCCTGACTTGGAATATTTGGGATACAGCACATCCGTAATTGCGCTTTGTGGAGGGAGTACTGTACCACATAGAACGTGTCCAAGAGCCCTGCCTTCACCTTCCGGTGGCAGGCACTGGCCACGGTTTCTTTTTCAAACTCTCCTCACCCCGCATATATCTATGGCTGACATGGCTTGGAGGCCGCAGTGGCCCTCGGTACTCTTTGATGGAGACACTCCAACTCTCCATACCTCGAGCTCACGACTCGGAGCTGCCCGGTGCGATGGTATTCGCTCAAGCTGAATGGTTTGACAACCTTCCGTCTGCCCTGCGTTTCTGCCTTGGTTCAGCAAACCACCATCGAGCTCCAAGCCGCCCTCGGCTGTATCTCCAGCACGATGTTCCATACCTTGCAGAAAATCAATTTACTCGATCTTTCTCGCCTTTTGACCATCGCTCCACTTTCGACGGCCGTCGCATTGCTGTCTTGTGTAAACATTCCATTGAAAACTCAAGTCAGGATACAATGTCGTTCTGAACAGGGTTTCTCCTTTGATGGTTGTCCCTACTTCTCATCTCTTACACAAAGGTTCAACTTGAAATCTCATGCAGGGAATGGTGGGAACCACATGAAATACATCGGATCGTGATTGTCATTCTTACCTTGACATATCACAAACGGAATGGGAATAGCACATCAACGTTCCTCTCCAGGTCATCACTTATTGAGGACGGAGAAGGTTCAGGTTCACATCATAAGTGATATGCGTTGCTCCGTGCCGTGGACAAATGCTCAGACCGTCCACGTCTTCGATCCCCCATTCCCGTCGACCTTTTGGAACAAGACATTAGGACACTTTTAAGAGCTGCAATACCTCAGACTGAGTTACGCCGACATGCCAGATTCTAGCTTCCGCCCTCTCCGTCGGCTGCCTCACCCCTCAAGGTCACGCAGAGAATGACGGTGGATACGCTGATCGAGGACCAACTTGCCTACTTGTACTAGTACATGTACTGGAGGAGTTGGAGTTGGATCGCATCCTACTTATGTCACAGATGGAAGACCGAGCGACTCTTGTGTCCATTGCCGATGCACGATCTCTTTATGACGCTCTGTCCGCCCGCAGAGGGTCCCCAGGTCAACTCAGGATGGCTGATTGTCGTGTAACCAAGTATGGTCCCTCTGCAGGGTTGGACATGATTGGGATGTGGGAGGGTGGTCGCTTTCATGTAGTTGATGAGAGTGATCAACGTCGAGGATTCTTAACCACATGTTATGCTGTGCAAATTTGGCACTGTAACACAGTTATAATGCATGGATCATCGAGTCGCTCCGCAGGCATACAATAGGGCAACAAGTAGAATACATACTCAAAATCTTCAAAGACCCACATGAATGAATGGAAGCCACTCGACAAACGACGCGTTGCTATGTCGAAGTCGCCCAATAGCCTCGTGCAGCGCTCCTGCAGCCTCCCGATAATCTGGCCTTGTGCCCTTCCGAAACAGTTGCCTATATACCTCCCTGGCCACATCGGGCGCAAGCTTATCACTGATCGACCACATCGTCCCAATGACTCCCCCGTACCCCGCAAACAACATTCCCGCTGTGATATGGATGGCCTCATCAGAGAGATGCTCGTAGCCCATCGCCGTCTGACATGCGGAGAGAAAGGCAAGCCCACCGTGGGGACGCGACACTGCAATGATGTCACCGAGTTTCAGGCGGCGTCGATCGGCGAGACAGAGTCCGCTCCTGGTCGGATGCGCAGCATCTTGGACCCCGTGGCATGCAAAATGGACCCAGTCCGCCTCCTTCATCAGCCCAAGTACTTCCTCGACCGTACTGTTAGGGGATTCCACGAGAGTGATGCGTGCTGAAGGCGAGCCTGCGATCACCTCCCTAATATGGGTCAACTCGGTGGCCACTCCTGGAAGGTGGTCTTGTCCATCTGAGCGCGGCTGGCGGACGGTAAGAAGGCGGAGGTCGCTGCTAGATGGGGTACTGGATTGGGGTGGCTTCCATTCATTCATGTGGGTCTTTGAACATTTTGAGTATGCATTCTACTTGTCACCCTATTGTATGCCTGCGGAGCGACTCATCCATAATATGTGGTATTGTACCTGAGTTACGGTGCCCGATTTCTACAGCATAATATGTGGGTCAGATTCATCGATGTCGATCACTCTCCTCGACTATGAAAGCGACCACTGGCACCTTCCCATATCCCAACCGTGTCCACCCCTGCGGAGGGACCATACTTGGTTACACGACAATCGACGATCCTGGGTTGACCTGGGGACCCTTTGCGGGTGGAGAGAGCGTCATAAATAGATTTGTGCATCGGCAATGGACATAAGAGTCACTCAGTCTTCCATGACAAAATTAAGATCCGATCCAACTCCAGCTCCTCCAGTACAGGTACAAGTGGGCGATCTGGTCCTCGATCAGCGTATCCACCGTCATTCCTTGTGTGACCTTGAGGGGTGAGGCCAGTCTGAGGTATCGCAGCTCTTGAGAGTGTCTCAATGCCTTATTCCAAAAGGTCGACGGGAATGGGGGATCGAGGACGTGAACGGTCTGAGCGTTTGTCCACGGCTTGGAGCAACGCATATCACTTATGATGTGAACCTGGACCCCCTCCGTCCTCGATTGGCCATAATAAGTGATGACCCGGAGAGGAACGTTGATGCGCTATTCCCATTCCGTTTGTGACATGTCAAGGTAAGAATGGCAACAACGATCTGATGTATTTCATGTGGTTCCCACCATTCCCTGCATGAGATCGATGACTACCGAGCGAATTGCCAAGCTGGATGACGCCCGGTCGTCGGATACGTTGAACCTTTGTGTAAGAGGAAGGTACAACCATCGAGGGAGAAACCCCGTTCAGAACGACATCGTAGCCTGAATAGAGTTTTCAATGGAGTGTTTACACAAGACAGCAATGCGAAGAAGGTCGAAAGTGGAGCGATGATCAGAAGGCGAGAAAGATGGGATAATGTGATTTTCTACAAGGTATGGAACGTCGCGCTGGAGATAAAAGCAGCGGCACTAGCAAGTGCACCATCGAGGTACAGACATGTGAGACCTTGCATACAGCCGAGGGTGGCTAGTAGGGACTTCAGTGTGTTGCTGAACTAAGGCAGGAATGCAGCGCAGACTGCGGACTGTTAAACCACTGAGCTTGAGCGAGTACTATCGCAGCGTGCAGCTCGTGAGCTCAAGCGTACGGAGGGCCGGAATGTCACCATCAAAGAGTACCGAGGCCCACTGCCACCTCCAAGTAGCGTCAGTCATAGGTATATGCGGGATTTGAATGCGAGGAGCGGGTAAGGAAGGTTTGGAAAAGAAATAGTGGTCACTGCCTGCCGTCGGAAGGTGAAGGCGGAATTCCCGGATGGAAGTTCTACATGATTCGTTATTTTCTGCAGAGAGCGCCACTCTGGGATCAGAAATTTCCAAATCAGGTGTAGCGGCAAGGATGCTTGCTTCGCTCTGGCCAATAACTCGTCCGTCCAGCGCGGTGACGTTACAAAGAAGTAGGTCCAAAGTGTTGGACAATCCAGAGCGACATTGCGCTAACGGTGGCTGATGTAGTACGAAACGTTGCCCCAACCAGGTGGACTTGGTGTGGGACTGCCACAGGTGCGATGGTGGTCGCTAACGCAATGGATAAATACAATTTCAAGGGTCTCGGTTGGAAGGAAGTTGATCAACCCAGACCTTGGCACAGTCCCTTCATCGGTGTGATATAGGCGCGGTCGCCGTTGGCAGGGATGAAGCCGAACATGAGTTGTTCACGTTCGTCATTCGGCGGGATACATGAGCAGGAACAAGAGCGTGACACTTGCAGATGGATCAGCAATATCATTACTCGGCGACGTACGGAGTTGAGAGGCAGCGGTGCTATGATTGTCGGAGTTTCGGTTTCCATTCGTTTCTCTCATGTCGCTTGTACGATGGAGGAGTCACAACTGCCCACCCCAGCGCACCTACAGGATTTGTGGTTGTCGATATTGGACTCGGTGTCCTCGACGCGCTCAATGCCTTCAAAACAAGTTCTCATTCTGCGCTCGCCCTCCTCTGGCAACTCCGTCGTTGCCTCCGTGCTCATCGCCCCAGACAACAGCAACGACGCATCGCGCAAGACAAGCGTTGAATTGGCCCAAGATTGACAAAGTGCATGTTCGATATTCTGCCGGTTCTTTCACTGGCTCTCGATCCCGTTGGTCATGATCATTCAGCATACGACGTGAAACCTCCGGGCAAGCCATACCTCTCCAGACATGCCCAACAAGAAGCGACGGTCTGTGTTGTTCCCTCCATGCTGGTTCAATACTGACCCCGCAGCATTGCATGTCCAACAGATCTGAGATGCCAGCTACCGCCATCTCGAAAGACGAAGACTAGGAGGGGAATTCCAGGGCTGTTACCGAATTTAACACCGGCCTCGCAAAGCCTAAAATTGCACCACCACCAACTGAAAGATTAGTCAAGACGCCTCAGCTGCCATTGCAAGATAGTCCAGTTCTAGTTGCGGGTGCTGTTGCAACCCAATAGAAAGCGCGATGCTTTGTAGTCCTCACGAACTACACCTCTGAGAACGCGTACTCCCAAAGGCTGCTCTCGTCGACCGTTGGCACCTTGCTCGTTGTGGGATTGTCTTTGAGACCTGGCTCATAGACCAACTTGTCAACGCATACAGTCTTGACTGTTGCTCTGCTCCCTTTCTTTGGGTTATCCATCCTTCTTTCCACAGGCATTCCCTGGAGAAACGAGGCGTTACATGGATTTATGGGCGCTACGACTTGAACACGGGTATAACTAGGCAATGGCATTTGGCAAGACGGTTTTCCGATGTCCTCGTTACCCTTGCGCATGCCCCTGTTTCCATCCAGACTCTTTTTTTCTTTCTTGTTCTGCTTGGTTCGTTTATCTGCTTTCATTTCTAACTCTCCTCCGTTTCTGTGGCACTCCTGGAGTGCTCCCGATTTACCACAATCCCACCGTTGTATTGCAGCATTTCGTGTCCGTCGACAACGCCTCCCAATAGCCCGACAACAAAAACTTGTATCGTGATTTACACATCAATCATAGATATTTCTGTGACGTATGTGCCGGTCTGAAGTCGTTGGGTGACAAGCAAGTGAAACAACGCCACATGAGTGCTGTAACAGGTTGTACAAGGCCGCGCGCAAGCAATTCATCGAGAAGACGAGGAAAAGTGTTCAGGATAACCTGAAAGATGCCAACCTCCCGGACCAGCGCGTGTACGTCGTCTCCAACAACAGTGTTGAGCATCGTGCTGAACAAGACGCCGAAGAAGTGACCTACTCAGTGACCTGCTCAACCAAGTGTACTCAAGGCAGGTTAGCCAGTCGAACGAAATACCTTCCATGAGTTGATTCCGTGCTGAGGACATGATGTCTCGTCGCCGCGTTTGGACGTGACAATACTGTACCTGTATTCGATCTGTGTGGGGAAATTATGTCCATTGAAGTAGATCACGGTGCTGTTGCGGGGCGAAAACCAAGTTACAGTAGATGTGGAATTTCATTCGGAGACTCTCGTACGAGAAGTACAGACCTTTCTTGTCAACATTGTATATCCGCTGTCGGTGCTCGCCTTCGCCTTCATTTGTGTCCAGCGAGTATTCTTGGGTTACTCCGAGGTGCGCCCTGCCAGTGGCCAGTAGTGTGTCCGAGTCCGACGGTGGTTCAGATCCCATCTACTGACCCGTCGCTTTGTCGCTCGCAAGACGGATATGAACCAACGAGTCTGGTACTGTTGGCCACGAGCATATACGAACCCAAGTTGCTTGCACCGTGACTGCCGCCAACTTGAACCTGAGTGGGACAAGTGGGGGCTAGCGCTCAGATCATCATTTCTAGCAGGTGCTCTTCGGACCGTTCCGTCCATGCCCCGGGTCTCAGTCTGAGACTGCCAATGTCGTGACTTCCGGCAAAGGTTTATTTCAAACTCTGCCAACTACTGCGTGATGTTGGAGGCATCGCACTGGTAGGTTACTATGGAACTCTTGCGGCGACCAAGGTCTCTTCCCAGACAATACAACACGCAGTTAGGGAGAGCCCATTTGGATGTACAACTGGTAAGCGTGCAAACACTCGGACTGCCAGGGGGGTGTCTTATTGTGCTTATTCTCTACTTATCTCCAATTTCGGTGAGTGGATCGCTTGGTCGTCCTCGAGGCAACCACGCTTTCGTTGGGTTACATCACAGCGCCGTGAATATGCCACTCTATCAGTCACAACAATCGCAAACGCGGAACAAACAATACCCTGATTCATGCCCATCAAGAATTCTCTACAGCAATGATCAATCATTTCGTAATCCTTTGACTCGTATGAATGTCTGTAGGTCCATGTCCGCACTGCCATTTTTCTTGGTCTGGCACTACCTGCATGACTGCGCCCTTCGAGTTACCCATAAATCCAAGCTAACAAGGACGAGGTATACCCCTTTCAACTGTCAAGAAGATACGATATACAGTTCGGATCAAAGTTCGTGGATTGAGCCCAAAGGACTTTGGTGGGTCCAGGGTGTCATTTGCTAACGATCAGGCGTGCTGTGAAAAAGGCACGCCGTTGGATGAAGTGGGCGTTATATACTTACCCTAAGCCTCTCTGCCTCATTCCCATCCCTACTGCCACCCCATCACCGTCCTCGTCTCATCAAGGCCACTAGCATAGATAACCTTTCTAGCCATCCTCCTTTATCCGAGCCATTCAGAGTTGATTTTGCATCATGGGCAACGTTCTTAGCTTTACTAGCCGTGCCTGGTCTTATTTTTTCCCTCCGGGTGGAGAAAATCCCACCTTCCCTCAGATACAAGATCGCTACAAAGCCGAACAAGATAAGAAACAAGCTGAGGATGCCGCCAGAGCAGCCCAAGAACGTGCTGAACGGACCAAGAAAGAAATCGATGAGAAGTGGGCAGTAGCCCGCGTACACCAGAAAAAGGTTGACAGGGCTGCCTCACAGGCTGCGGAGAAGGCCGAACGGATAAGAGCACAGATGGAAGAGGCCCTAGATGCTGCAAGGCGTGCCGAGGAGCTCGCCGAGCAGGCTCGCAAAGCTGGCAAGAAGGAAGGCATGAAGCTTCTGCAATGGCACACAAATTGGGTTAGCCCTATTGCCTATCCACCTGATGGCAGAGACATTGTCTCTGGCTCTTGGGACGATACCGTTAATAAATGGGCTCTGGAAGAACGCGAGCACGCACATCAGATGCACGAGGCAATGGTAGCTGCGAAGGAAGAGGCGGAGCGAGTTCAAAGAGTTGCGGATGAACAGCGTCGCGAGGCCGAGACCAGCAAGGCTCTAGCTGAGGAGATGGCCCGCACCGCTGCAGAGGAGACCCGGAAGGCCGTGGAAGCAAAGGAGGAGGCCGAAAGGCGATTGAAGGAGGGAATCCAGCCAGTCGTAACCCTGTCTCCCGAAGAGCTCATGGCGGCCAAACGGCGTTTTCAGTACAAGGAAGATTGTTTCAACTTTGCCGTTGCTGGCATCTCTGGGAGTGGCAAATCCTCCCTCGTTAACATGTTCCGTGGTTTGCGCAACCGAGACGTTGGTTCTGCAGCTGTAGGGGTCACAGAAACGACATTCCACACGACCAGATACCCAGATGCCAATCCAGAGAACCCGTTCGTCTGGTACGACATTCCTGGTGCGGGTACCCTCGAATGTCGGGACTGGCAGTACTTCAACGACCAAGGTCTCTACGTTTTTGACTGCATCATCGTGCTGTTCGACAATCGGTTCACTACGACAGACATCGCCATCCTCGACAACGCAAGACGATTCAACATTCCCACATGCATCGTCCGTTCGAAGGCTGATCAGCATATCCAGAACGTCATGAGGGATATGGAATACGATAGTGAGGGAGGTGATAATGATGTCGAACGCCGTGACAGGTTGTACAAGGCTGCACACAAGCAATTCATCGAGAAGACGAGGGAAAGTGTTCAGGCTAACCTGATTCGTGCCAGCCTCCCGGACCAGCGCATGTACATCGTCTCCAACACCACAATATTTAGCCTCGTGGTGGACAAGACGCCGGAGGAAATGATTGATGAGGAGGACCTGTTCAGGGACCTGCTCAACGAAGCGTACTCCAGGCGGGTTAGTACCCGCTCGGATGAATTACTTCTCATGAGAAGTGATTCCGGATCGTGAACGTAATTTCTCCCTACTGCGTTTGAATGCCACGACAATATTGTACTTGTGTTCGATCTGTACGGAGAGGATCACGGCGATGCTGTGGCAGCTAGTTGTATGATCAAGCAGCTAAATTGATACTCATTGTCAAAGTAATAGTGGGATGATTTAAGGAATGAAACTGAGGCCCGGTTGAATTGCCAGTGCCGTGCATGACTACTACTTGAAGGCCAGCGTCTCTCAGGCTGGGAGGCGTGTCGTGAGCGCAAATCCGTGTTTTAGATTCCAGATCACCATCGCTTCCAGGCAAAATTGGACCAACCCGCAGACCGTCTAGCCGAGTCGCCACTCGCATTGGTAAATGTCAAGAAAGGCCAATGAAACCAAGGACTGACGCAAGAAGAACCGCAACAAATTCCTCGCCTGGCGATTCGCTGTCAAATTACAAAGTTCATTTGAAGAACCGGCAACATCATAAATTTTCCTAATCATCATGGAAGTAGGCGAAGCCCCAGAGGGTAGGGCTTTCCGGCAGCCATGGACGTCGATCGTGCGGGCGTTGGTCGACTCCGAGAGAGTGTCCCGCGGGACAACGACCGCTTGTATCCCGTACTAATCAGGAAATGTTCACGTTACTTAAGCTTACTTAAACCGTACTTAGACGGCACTTGTGCGCACTTACGGCCAAGTAGAGTTCAAGTGTAATAAGTAGATCCCTCTACTTAAAATTTACTTAGACACACTTGAAAGCTACTTACGGATGGCTTGTAAATCACTTAGAACTGCTTATGCACTTACGGGACAACCAATGTGGCCAGACAAAAATACCATTAAAACTATATACTATAAACATGTAGCTCACTGGTAATACTACTGGGCACCAACCGACCTCGTCATTGCATTGTGAGTTGGGAGAGGGGGAGGGCTGGGGCCAGGGCACATCGTTGTTGTCGACTTGCGTGCTCGTGTCAAATGGTGGTGCCGTGGCAGCGGCTCATCGCCTCTGGTGGCATGTGCACGATGGTGCCATTGTGGCATCGTTTGCGTACATTGCGTCACGTCGCGTTATCGCCTCTGGTGGCACGGACACGGTGGTGCTGTCGACCCGTCATTGTGTGCATCGCGCGTCATCGTCATTGCCTCTGGTGGTATGCATGGTTGTGTGTGTAGTGTGGCGTTGTCACCGTCGTTGCATGCGTCGCATGGTGGTGCTGTCGTCGCCATTGTTGTTGTTGTTGTTGTTGTTGTTGTTGTTGTTGCGTCTGGTGGCACCAGCACAGTAGTGCCAGTGCGCACGTCGCGTTGCATCGTTGACGTTGTCATCACCTCTGGTGGTATGCACGGTTGCGTGTGTGGTGTGGTGTTGTTGCCGTCATTGCGTGCATCATGTGGTGGTGCCATTGTTGTTACGGAGGTTGCATTGGTGTTATGTCGGCGTCGTTGGTGCGTGCGTTGTCTTCCTTCTAGACAAGACGACGAAGAACCAACCAGAAATCGGTGGTCCCCAGACAACGTGTCTTATCTCCACGGGCTAGAACACTTTGCTCAAGGGAGGTATGAGT
>JBBPRR010000945.1:0-14500 GCA_038093115.1 Hortiboletus flavorubellus | reverse complement strand
GGGCTGTACAGACTAATGGGGACAAGATCACATGGTAGCTAGGGGTCACATGATCACTTCGTCTCACTGGTACTTAGCTAAGTAATCAGATAAATAAAGAGGAATCAAAGAAATAGTATGCTATGTACATATTTGCAAGTGTAAGGGTATGACTAGAGAGATTAATGAATATCTTAATAATCAGTAGGTGGAAAAATCTGGAAAATAGGGGTATATAGGTCATGATAGGGGCTATCATTCCCTATGGTATCAAAGGGTATTGTCCACAGGGAGCTGTGGAAATTCTGTTTCTCCGGTGACTGCTTTGCTATGTGCATGCATGAAACTAGTTTCGTGCAGGTCAGTATGACAAGGTTTACCAGAAATTTCGTTTGTCGTCAGTCCATGTGACGCGTTACGATGGCTAAAATTTTGTCATCTCATCATTTTGTCACTTCATTGGGCATGGAGACCGAGTACCCAATAAGAAATTATATTTCCAAATGGTCAGATATGGCATTGTACAGTAGCAGGAAACTCTGTCTCTGTCTCACTCTGAGTCAAAATGTCTAGTCTCATAGTCCTTACTATGCCTGCTACTGCAGTAGCAGCTCTACTGCCCAACCCAAATCTATCAATTCTAAAACTCCTTGAATTTCCTCTTCCCCCTATCAATCCAATCAGCCCATCAATATCTTATCTGCACCCATCAGCCTACTTTAGCACGAATCAGCCAAACATTGGGGATTTCCAAACAATCAAAACAATACCTGTTCCTCCCCCTGACATCATCGACACTCTTCTTTCCCATCATTATGCTACAGCGCTGACACAGCCTGCTGAGTCTACAGACTCCAAATCATCCATTCAATGTGTTCATCTTGTCGACAATGTGATTGCTTACTGTCTCCCACTTTGGGTGATCACATACTGGGTTGAAGTTTCATAGCTGCAAAAAAACATTTACCAACCTTGGGTCAATGCGGAGAGGGTTCTTCGGGGTTGAAGTCGGTTCAAGAAGGGCACTAGCCAAGACAGCCTCAATCTTGTCCAGCAAGCATACATGATGCTTGGAGTGCTGCCATGGTCTGGCTTTATACTTGGGTTTGAGACACACGAAGCAATCACTCACCTTACAGCCTATTTGACATGGGAATGGCTATCAGACATACATGAATCACAGATGCTTGACTTGTTGCGAAGCACTGTCTATCAGCAAGAAGGTGTCATCAAAGTTGAAATTGAAGGCCCATACTTCTACAGCTATTTGAAATCAGCCTTTGAGGTCAGCGAATTGCAATACAAGAACTCTACTTCATTTATGCGTGTGCGCAGCTTGGACAAAGCACTTCAATCGGGTGAACGCACAAGTATTGGCTTCATATCAAACATCCATAACAACCACTGGATTGCTATGGTTATCGACTTCTCAAAACAGTACATCTGGTATGGTGACTCACTTGGGGGCCAACCGGACATAGAGTTCATTACTGTTGTTTAGTGGTGGACTGGATACCATGCCAAGACTCAGTTTACAACCAAGGGACTGGCAATTCCTCTTCAGCATGATTCATTTTCCTGTGACATTCTTGCATTCAATGCACTTGTACACTTCTATATACCAGACAACTATCCATTGATGGATGTTGAACAGGTTGATGACGAGCAGCTGAGGATTTTCCTGGAAATTGGAAAATGTCATCTTAATCATGTATGTTGTCTTGTCATGTTGCTACCACACGAACCACTCACCTAGACTGTATGCAGGGAGCAACCTTCGAGTTAATACCCCCCCCATCTCAGTCGTGACATCCTTCTCCATGGAATGCTCTTCAAGTTCAGCATCAGTATCCGAGATGGCAACTCCAATACCCCCTTCCACAGAATGTCCTTCAGCACCAGTACCCAAGATGGCAGCCCCAGCGCCCTCCTCCACAGAATGCTCTTCTCCTACACAAAGTAGCATTAGCTTGGATTTACCCCACCTGATAGGAAAGTGACTACCCACAACATCACCGTCCAGCCACAAGCCTGAGCTGAGGCCACCACCAACAAAGATCCATGCTAAATCAGCTATCTGTGTTGCGCTCACGAACCAAGCTGAGGGACAATCTAAGGGGCTGATGAAGTGGTTTACAAAAGGCTCACCTATGGATGCTCGAGCGCAGGACAAGAAGGTCAATGCTATGATTGGTGAATGTCTTGAAGACTACAAGTCCATATGTCAGATAGGGGTGGAACAACACAAGCATGAGAAGCATGAGAAAAACAAAAGGAGGCAGCAAAAGCACTGTCAGAAAGTTTATGCAGCTGAAGTTGCTCGTGGCATAAGATCACCCAGAGGTGCCAAGCATAAACTTGGACAATGGCTGCAATCCAGTGTGTCACTAAAAGAGATCAGTGGCATGTTAGAACCATCAATCACAGAGCTATCACGTCCTTACTGCATGTTCAAAGAGAAGCAACACCTAGCCAAGAAGCATCCTCAGGGCCGCAAGAAAATAAATAAACATTGTGCTGCGATTTACCACAACTGGCACTTGCCATTCCTTTGGAGTCAGATTGTTAATGCAGCCCATCATCCCTCTATTGGGTGGAAAATGAGTAGCACACGAATTGTCTCTTTGCTGAAGCAGATCTGACCACATTTGCAGGACTGTCACGTTCGACTGTGAACAGTTGGATTGACTGTAGTGAAGACAAGCCAAGATGGTCAGTGCGTGCACTCCAAATGGCTAGTGACAGAAACGGTCCCGGCTTGGGGAATAAGGGAGGAAAACATGGTATCTTTGTGTGGCTTGAGTTCATTGATTCAGTAATTAGCACTCACCCCTTTTCCAGACACATTTTCCAACTGTTGAAAAAGCAATTATTGATCGATTAAATGCTCTACGAGATGGATCTGTGCCACTTACCAAGGTGACAATAAGGGGAATTGTCATAGCAATGCTGATGAACATGGCACTAGAGATCTTTGACATCAAGGCTCCAGACGGGTTATCATTCTGGTGCTCAGATTCTTTCTTATGACAATGGCTTCGTAACACATTGGGTTGGTCTGAACGAAAAGCCACTCGTACAGCCCAAAAGCTGCCCGAAAATTGGAAGGACATCTGCGAAAAAGCAATTCTTCGAATGGCATATGTGATGAAGGAAGAGGACATTCCTGCAGTGTTGTATGTCAACACTGATCAAACTCAAGTCATGTATGCATAGGGTACAAACCTTACCTGGACAAAACGAGGCGCCAAATGGGTGGCAACCATCGGCGAGGATGAAAAACGAGCATTCACCACAGTGATCTCCATTGCATGCTCTGGGAAATTGTTGCCCCCACAGCTGATTTATCAAGGAGCAACAACAAAGTCCTGTCCACAGTCTACAGCAACATGCTACAATGAATGCGTCAGCCATGGGTTCTGCTTTGAGTGCTTGAAAACAGATACCTACTGGTCCACACAAGAGATCATGGAGTCCCTCATTGATAACATCATTGCGCTGTACTTTGAGGCCGAAAAAAAGCTCTAGGCCTTCCTCCATCTCAGAAATCAATCTGGCAGATTGATATATGATCCGTCCATCACTTGGACAAGTTTGTGTCATGGATGAGGAAAAATCACCCTTCAATCATTCTACAATTTGTCCTGGGAGGTTGCACAGGCATTCTACAGCCGTGCAATGTTGGGATTTAGCGCATCTTCAAGCATGCACTGAAGCGATTTTATCATGAAGATGTCATCAAGATAATGATGGCCCAGATCGACAGTGGGGCACAGGCACTGGTCTTCAATAAGCGGTGTGGACTGCTGCAGGACTTGAGCGTGAAGTGGATCTGGGATGTGTACACATCTGTTAACAAGAAAGAAATTGTCATGAAGGTAAGAATTCCATGAACAGGGGTGTTTACACTCACCAAGGCTATTGTGGTAGGCATTTGAGTTGGTGGATGTGCGCAGCCATAATCTTTCATACAGAAATTTGACGTCCTATGCAACCCGAGAAGCATTGCATCAGTTAAAGAACACAAACCCTGAGTTTTGGAGAGAATTAGATGAAGGACGACAGCGTGCACTGGCTGACCTGGAAGCGGCTGCTCTTGAGGATCAATGGACCAATGCTTGTGTCGAATCGATGGTGAATGATGACAACGCTGTTTCAAATCGTGAGGTTGCTGCTAACTTGATGAGACTGAAAACAGGAACCACAGTTGTCAGATCCGTTGGGGACTGTCCTTCTGGTGCTGTTGTGGTCATTGGAGAGGCCAAGTCGTTAGATTTCTGTGCAGGAGAGGCAATCACAACACAGGTGGAGGAAGAGCTTGGGCGTGGGAAACGTAAATGCAAGGCAAACAAGCTCTACGTCCATAGCTTCTGGCTGAGTCACGACGACTAATTAGCTTTCCATAGTGTAATTACAAAATACATACACCTGCAAAGCAATCTCTAGTCGTTGTATGAGTGGAGAACAGGTTCAGACTGTACTATCCCTTTTTACTCCCTAGGCATGATTAAATCGCTGATTCACTGAACATTTCATCAGTCGAGCCAATAACATGTGACAAGAACAAACTTTTCGTCATTTTAGGGTCCGTGTGACGCGTGACAGACAAACCAGTTGAAATGGTACAGTAGTATGATAATGTTTTTGGCACAAGACAGAAACAAAATGATTTTTTGTTATTGGCTGATTGTAATAGAGAGAATGAAATCACAAATAGAGAGAATAATTTTGCAAATGATTTTTAAAAGCTTATAGAGAAGTGCTATCCAACTATGGGACAACATTACCATACATATCTGCAATATTACAATCCAGACCTCCTGCATTGACCTTGATATTGTGAAAAGTAAAGAATTGAATTGATGATTGAGAAAGCCAACTGGTTCTAGTGTGAGGGGGCAACTTGCTTTGGGAACCTCAACATTTAAGAGATCACACAGTTCATGCAGAACAAATAGATTGTAGCCAGATTGGTCAGTAGCATTGTATTGGTTATGATGTTGGAGGATGCTGTAACAGCTGCCAACTTGCAACTATGCTTGATGTATTTATCTTTTTATTTTTTTCACTTCCTTAAGAGTAGATTCCCTTATCAAGTACCTTGAACAGGTTCCACCTCTTCATCAAGCACCCAGGATAGGTACTACTCCTTACCAGACACCTTAAACAGATGCAATTTCCTTATCAACTACACTGGGCATGCACAAACAAGTTATCTATGTACTTAGAGTGCAATCAATTCACATTAGATATATAATAACTTTTATCTGCTGATTGCTGGCAATCTCTATCTAATCTCTAGGATGGCCTGGACTATCCTCCTATGTTTCACCTCTTCACTATGTCACCATGTCACCCCTTCACCCCTTCACCATATCACAGGACACCCCTCCAACCCTTCACATCTTCACTCTTTCACCTCTTCACCTCCTCACCTCTTCACCCTGTGGTATGGCTATCCCTTCTGCTTCTGATCATATATTATTCTTTCATTCCTGATTTATGCCTCCTCCTTATGCTTTTCATGTTCTGCCACATCATGCTTCTTCATTTATAATCATTTATTAATCTATGATCTTTGCCACATCCTCATGGTCAGGACTATGCTTCCATTCCATTACTTTCATGCCTTTCCCTCATGTTTTGCTTTCATTCCATGGCTGTACTGATACATGTGTTGCATACATATTCAGGAACTCATTTATCTATAGATCTATGCACAACATGTACATATATTTATGTAGTATATAAAGCCCCCCAAGTAGTGGCCAAGGCTTCCCAGTCTTACCCTTCTTGGAGTTTTCCCTTCTGCTCCTCTGACTGACTGACTTTCCTTTCCCTATCCTTATGTGGGTGGATTCCCCTAAACTATATCCTTAAGAAGTTAGCTACCAAGTGTATTCAAGAGCAAGCAGCCTTAGCAAGAGCCTTAGGTTGTTTCAAATACATGGGTTATTGATTACTTTTCAATCCACACCATATGCTGCTAGGTCATTGACCTCTTCCTCAGATTCCTCTGATATAGCTTCAAATCCTCAAAATCTATTCTCAAACATTTTGAAAAAAAAATCATATCCTTGGCTTGGGCTACATTTGTGTTGATTATTAACTATTATAATTAGAACTCTGCCTACTCCAAAACATCTGTGTTGATGGCATTGAGGAACAGGTGGTGAAGGAGCCACAATGACCCATGGTTAAGGCTGTGACAATGTTCAATATATATCTCTTGTTGATCATATAGAGGGGCTTTAATGGGACTAATTTCAGTTTAAAAAGATCCAAGTCATATAAATCATATAATTATCCTAGCATCTCTAATCCAACTTTCCATTCTTTGTGATTCATTTGTTATGATGTGAAAAAAAAATCTTTGATTTGATTTTTGTTCATCCAAGCTCCTTTATTGGTTTATCTTTTCCAAGATCCAAAATCCTTTGATCATAATGCAAAAACAATACAATAAAAACCAGATTATTTGTTTTTGTTCAGTTTAGACCCTCATATATGTAAGAAAAGATGGGGTATTAGTTTGAATGATATTATATTCAGTGAGTAATAATGGAAAAAATAAGTGATATGTACTTACACTTCATTACTCGACTCTATTAGAGATATTCTCCAATGGTTTATTCAAGTAATCCTGCAGCTCTTGATGTGAACTACAACCATGCTTCTCTCAATTTTTATGTGCTTGTATAACCTTATGCATCATGACATCATCATAGCCTCTAAAACAACCCTAGAAGCATAGCTTTCCTTAGGTTATCAATAGTCTTGGACTGGTGTGTAAAAGTATAAAAAAGAGCTGGTAAAGCTCAAGAGTTTCTCTTATAGTGCTTATAGGGGAAACACCAAAAGAACTAGACTAGGATTCTCTGACACTAATATCAAGCCTTAAGTACTACTCAGTAGTATGTATATATTGTGACCATATCTAATGATCTGGGAATAAAAGAAGAAAGTTACATAGGGTGAAATGAAAGTGAAACACATGAGAACCATAGCCTATGTGGCAGAATGGAAATAAAGATGAAATATATGTGAAATGCATATATCAAAGAATGGAAGAGAAGTATAATCAAATGCTTTTGTAAAATGATGAAACATAAATTTGAAAAGGAGATGTGAAACAGGGAAGATGTGAAGTCTTGTATATGAAATGAAGTGGGGGAGTAAAAAGTGACTAATATGCACAAGATAGCAGTGAAATGGACAAAATGGGATAAGAGATAAGATAGTCTGTTGTTGTATATGGAAGAAACCTCTGACAGTTCTATCCCAGAGGAAAGAACCCCTACTTTGAACCCCAACACCACCAACTTCCCATTCTTCTCCTTAAAAGAAGAATAAAAAGACCTTGACCTTATTCATTAGACTTCTGCTGCCCTAGTCCTATCTCATCCTTTCACCCCTCCCTCATTCTCTACCAATCTCAGACAATCAGTTTTTCCCCAATCCCCACCAAACCCTTTTCCACCTTCAGGACCATCCCCTCCTGTTATGGCAACATGACCTACAAAACTCTGCATCAGCACCCCTAAACACTTCAATGGGTCTTATAATACTACCATTCAATGGCTTCACTTCATCTAGTTCTACCTCTACATCAATGAAGCTGTTTACAACTCTAACTCAAAGAGAATCATCTTTACTCTCTCCTATATGATGAAGAGATCCACCCTCACTTGGACCTTTACATTTATGTAGATAGAGAGCCATTGCTAATGCTGTGATCAACTTTGAAATATGGGCAGATTTTTGCACTATCTTCAAAACTTTCTTTGAACATCATGACCAGAAGAACAACACTATTGCCTGATTGTTCATCAAGCAAATGATCTTTCAAAAGAAGAATGGACAAGTTATCTATTCCCTCCCTTACCAAATTCAATTCCAACTTTCAAAATAATGTCACCTTGTTTGGAATTACTGATCATGCTGTTCTTATTGGCTACTATTCCATTGCTATTCCTCCCTCTTTTATGTGACAAATCTATCAGATGGAGACCCCCTCTGATATCATTGATGGATGGTACAAAAAGGCCATATATTCCCAAGTTCAATGGGAACATGCTGAGGAAATAGCCCACTGATACTCCAAACTCTTTTTTCATGTCCAATCCTACTTGGTCTCCTCCAAGACTACTTGTGACCCTGACACCATGGATGTTGACACCATTAAAGTATCTAAACTTATCCCAAAAGAATAATGTCACAGCCAGAAAAAAGGACTTTGCTTCCATTGTTAAAAAGCAGGCCATCTCAGCTCAGCCTGCTCCTTCTTCCTATCTGAACCAATGAAACCTGCCATCAAACAAGTATAGCAAGTTGTCCAGGAAGAAATTCCACCTCTCATTGAGTTGGAAGATAATGACAAAAAACAAAATGTGAGGAGGATAACCTTCTCTTGGGATTTTTAAAAGGGGAACCTTGATCAACAAGAGATCTCTCAGAATTCATATGTATGTCTGTATCAGTACATATAACAAGCAAATTTATGTAAATTCCTTTATAACTGTTAGAACCAGAACTCCAGTATCAATTTTGAAATGCTAGAGATGATTAGCAAGATGGGACCTGGTTTCACTGTATGTGGTGCGCTGTAGGAGCTGGAGGCTCTCTACGTCCGTATACAGAGTTTTTCCCCTTTTCCAGCACCCTCTAGGTTGTCCAAGGTGTCCAGTAACGTTCCTGTCCTACCCCATGTCCATCTGAGTGGACCTGACCTTTATAAGTACGTTTCCGCTTTCCGTTCCGTTCTTTCCGATCGTCCGTCCCAACCTGGGCACGGCCGGTCGATGACTAACATGATATAACCAGCTCGTTGCGTTTCGTACGTCATTCTTACTTTTTCCCATTTCCTTATTTGTATACCCAATCACCGGTGGCACTTACTTCCGTCCAGATCGTTCCAGACCACTTTTACTTCATTCCATGGAAGGGTCGCCGTACGCGACTACAGGGCGATTCGTACCTTTTCGTATGGTTTCTTGTCTCTTTCTACGCGACATTGTTACCCGTGACAGCGAAGATTATTTTCTTCACAGCCTTTGACTGCGCTTTTCGTAGTTACCTTATATGTACTAAGTCTTGGGAGTTGCCCAGACTATAAAATCTGTACCCTTTGCGGGAATGCAGTACCTTCTTTCCGGCTCGATCTTACAATTCTAAGTCTTCCTCCAACCTCGTCCAAAACTTCGTCACCTTTCCCGCTCGTATCCGGTCCTCGTCCTTGACCGGAAAACCACTTCGTCTCCCCAGATCTTTGTATTTCGACCGGGTTCATCCGGATTTGTTGTCTTGCCCGTGGGAAAGTCTTCGCATACCCTTCTCACCACTAACCTACCTCAGGCCCCTTGGGACGAGTATCAGCTCGCACCCGCCCTGTGTCCTTGCTAGTTTTTCCTAGCTTCCTTTAGGGTTTGACACACTCTGCACTGACTATCTGTTTTACAGCGCCCTTATAAGAGTTCGGTCCTGGTTTTACGGAGAATGGAATTAAGACTTAAGATGTAAAAATGTTAAGTTGAGTGGAGATGTTAGAGGAGAGTTGTCTAGACTCAAGCAGAGGTCAGGAGAGTTATTCTAGTTAATATTCAAACTAAGGAGTACATGACTGAAGTCAGAGATTTATATATGGAGTTCAAGAATGATTAGTAAACAGAGTCATAAGGGGTTGGTGAGAGAACAGAAGTCAGGAGTAAGTATCCCAGAGCACAGCTCTGGGTAAGAGGAATCCAGAGCTGTGCTTTAAGCAAGACACAGGTATAGAGGTAAGTAATAATCGAAGCTAGTACTAAATAAGAGAGAACAAGAAACAGAGACAAAAAGGAGATATTATATACAAGTCTGAAGTTTGGAGACAGGTTCTATATGAAAATGCAGTGAAGTTTTTGATGATGGGCCCAGAGGGCTGGAGTTGAACTTGGGCAAAATATGAGATATGACAGTATCCCTCTTCTAGGCCTGAACCCCTGAAGGCCTTTAGTGAGGGATAATGCAAAGTTAGGAAAGTGAAGTCCGAAAGCTTGTTGATTGCTTTTCAACACCATATAAAACCTAGAGTGCCCTGGCCTAACCTTATTATCCATAACCACCATGTCTGAAGACCTCAACATCATGACTTGGTCTAACAAATGCCTGGCAGAGTTTGCCAAAAACAACAATAACATCTGCGAGGCGAAATTCGTTGAGCAGCAATAAAGGAGAAGGGTGGAGAAGGAGGCACATGAGGTGGAGGAGGCATGTCAAGCAGAGGCAGTACACAAGGTGGCTGAGAAGACAAGAAGGGCAGTAGAGGTATACAAAGCAGCAGAGGAGGTGATAAGGATGAAGAAGGAAGCATGCCACAAGGTGGCTGAGAAGGCAGCCAAAAAATGAGCAAGTACTCATTGCTCATCAATAGCTGTGTGCTAACGAGAACTAGGTCCAAGTGAAGCAGAGCTTTGTTAAGGACAAGGACAAAGTCCAGCAGCCCCTGCTGGAGTGCAAGAGGTGCAAGACCTGAGGGCTTGAATGCAAACTCAGGCCTGGTAAGTCCACCTTGTGCATGGGCTGCATCAAGGCCAAGGCAAAGTGTGAGCAGGAAAAGGGGGAGAAGACAAATGGCAGAGTCAAGAGGAAAAAGTGCACAGAGGGTGAGTTGTTAAGGTGAAAGAAGAAGAAGGCAAGGTCAGAGACAAAGGGATTGGAATCAGACAAAGAAGAGGGGAGTTTGGGGACGACAGGAACCACACAACTCCAAGTACTTGTGGAGTTTGGATACTGGATGCAACAATTTTTGAAAAGATTAAACAGGCAGAACAAGCTTCTGGAGGAGCTTGTTATGGCCAAGGAGGTGGAATTGCATGGGTGGGCCTTAGACTTGGAGTCCAAGGTCTTCATGTATAAGGAGGACAGAACAGAGTCAGAGGTGGCAGCAAAGTTGGTGGAGGATGTAGAGAGCTTGGAGGAAGAAAGGGCAATGGCAGGGAAATATAACTTAGATGAGTTGATGGTGTAGAATAGGCTGCCTTTTTATATATAGTCAGGAAAAATATACCAATTCATGAGTCAAGCATTGAAGTGAGGTCCGGTGTAGAGATCCATAGATCTCTATGGTGGTATATCCCTCTTCCATGACCCTCTGATGACTCCCATTCGCATCCCCATTAGTCCACTTCAAGTCCGCTTCAAGTCCTGTTAGTCCAATGTTAGTCCAGGATTAGTCCTATGTAGGACTACCATAGTCCAGACTAACCTTATCCTCTTCCATTTGATCACCTTATTATGTCTGCTTATCATTTACATTCATTTGACACATATTTCATATGTTTCTATCTTTGCTTCATGACATAGTTACATCCCCCCTTTCTTTTCCTTAGAGTTTAGACACTTGTTCCTGAAGTCCTATGAACTATAAAATATGTAATATTCCACTAGTAATACATCTTTCCGATCTCCCAGTTTCCCGTTTAACACATGCACAAACGCATGGATCTCATCCTCACTACTCCCTATCACCGCTCAACACTGTTTCCACCGTTCTGGACTTCTGGACTATCACTGTCTACACCACTCCTATGCCTGGACTATCTCAGTTGACCTCTGGACTTCATTTCCTGCACTCTGGACTACAAGTGGACTTCCTTTCTGACCACCGTTTCTACCTACAAACCTCCTAGGTCAAGCCTATTGCGCCCGCAGACCCTCACACATTACCTTTGTAAGGAGGTTTGTTGTTCTTCACTGAACTTGTCTGGGTAGTGGAGATGGTAGTCGTGGATGAGTTCAGACACGTGATCAAGTTCTATGGCTAACAGCCAGGAGGTCTCATCATCCATACCTTCATATTCAAACCAACATATTAGATACAATAACTTGTAGTTCTTTCTTTGTCGATCTATCTTGAAGTTGATTATCTCAGAGATCTCATACTTCAGTTCTCTATCAACTTCTATTGGAGGAGGTGGGGGTTGTACCTGATTGGAAATTGTATTGGATACAAAGGGCTCCAATTGGAAGACATGAAATATAAAATGAATGAACTTCATAAAATCCAGAAGGTGGAGCATGAAGAAGTGGAATCCTGCTTGAGTGATGATTATATATGGCCCTAAATTCTTCTCAGAGAGTTTCTTAGAGGACCTTGTTGAGCAGAAATATTTTGCTTTAATAAATACCTGATCACCAACTTTGAAGTCCGGTGCTGGAATTTGCTTGATATTTGCAGGTCCTTGATATCACTTTTGTGTGGCAGCCATCTCCTCACAGAGGAATTCATGGAGGGAATCAAGTATTCATGAGCTCTCTCAGATGTAAGGTCACACTCAGGGTGAATGGTGATATTGGGGTAATAGCCCTTATTGGTGAAAAATAGTAAAACTCCAGTGGTAGCACTTGGAGCATTGTTATACACAAATTCTGTGAGGGGAAGGAGTTCAAGCCAGTTGTCTTGCTGGTAGTTATAGTACACTTGAAGGTATTGCTCTAAAGTCTGGTTCATTTGTTCTGTCTGACCATCTCCTTCAAAGTAATATCCAGAGGTGAAGTGGAAATGGATGTCTAGAGCTTTGTTAAGTGAATGAAAGAAGTAAGAGACGAACTCCAAACCTTGATCAGAGGTGGTGTAGGAGGGAACTCCATGCTTGAAGAAGACATGAAGTAGGAAGAGTTTTGTGAGCTCTGAAGATGTAATCATGTTGTGTATCAGGATGAAAATGTACTGTTTGGATAAACGATCTACAACTATAAGGATAGCAGTAAATCTGGAGGATGCAGGAAGTTGTTCGATAAAGTCCATGGAGATGGAGTTCCATGGCTTTTCTAGGATGGGGAGCTGCTTGAGCAGTCTGAAAGATTTGTGCCTCAGAACTCTTGCATGAACACAGGTCATGTAGGATGAGACATAGTCCTTTACAAATATTCTAATGTCTGGTCATATATATTTGTGTTAAATCAGTTTCAAGGTCCAGTACTAACTGAAATGTCCAGAGAGGAAATGATCATGTTTGTATCAAAGGACTCGGAGATGGAGGTCATTGAAATCTGGTACATAGATTCTGTCATCTAAGCGGAGGAAATTGTCAGTATCAATAGATCATTGAAAGTTGAAGGGCTTGGAGGTGGACATGTAGATGGAGGCCAGAGGGTCAGAGGGAAGAGTAGAGAGGATGTCACTGTGGAGAGTCTCTTTGTCAAAGAGTATACTAGCCTGGAGTACCAGAGCCACAAGGTAAGTGGCTCATAGGGATGCAGTGAGTTGCTCTTGAGTGAACACAGTGTCTTTTTTCTAGATAAAATCAGTAGAAATGCTAAGAAATACTTACCAGACAACCAATTTTATCTCCATGGATAGTAAATCTGAAGTGAGGTGAAGAGAGTACTCTTTCCTGGTCGAGTTGGTATTAGAAACAAGTATTAATCTCATAAAAAGGGGTTGACTATCAGACACATGGTTTGTTCATCAATCTTCAATGAAGTTGAGGAGATTGGTGTTCAGCAATATATTGAGGGTCTGGGTTTCTGTTAGGGGTGGTGTATGAAATATGTATACTATAGTTAGTTGAATAATGGTCTAGACAATTCTCAGGTTGCTAGGGGAATACTTGGTAGCAACTAGGGTTACTTCCCTAAAATGCGCTGTCTTCTTTCTAGATAAGATCAGTAGAAACGCTAAGAAAATGCTTACCAGACAACTAAATCTTATCTCCACGGATAGTAAACCTGAAGCGAGGTGAAGAGAGTACTCTTTCCTGGTCAAGTTGGTACTAGAAACAAGTATCAATCTTGTAGAAAGGGGTTGACTATCAGGCACATGGTTTGTTCGTCAATTGTCAACGAGGTTGAGGGTGATTGGAGATTCAGTAACACATTGTGGGTCTGGGTTTCTGTTGGAGTGGTGTACAAAATATACTAAAGTTAGTTGGGGAATAGTCTAGACAACTCTCGGGTTGCTAGGAGGATACTCTGTAGCGACTAGGGTTACTTTCCTAAGATGCGCTCTCAATGACTTCCAATTAGCTCCTGTCAATTAGGAATACTTAATTGAATAGATAGCGAGAACAGTCTTTCCTAAACTAATTCTATTATGCACTAAGGAGTTGGCAATCAGCTTCAAATGCTTGACTCGACCCTTTCCCAAGGTACTTAATGAACTATTAGGTCTTCCTACTAGCTGGGGATTTATTTTCTTTAGTTGCCCACTCTGGGGTGTTCTCCCTAAAGGTGTCCTAACTGTCCCTATCCTAAGGGATGTAGTATACTCCTAACTTGGGTCTAAGTAGTTCTATTTATAGTATGGGAATTACTCTACACAGCCTCACTGTTTGTTTGTAGAGGGGTGCACTTGTGAGCACTCGTTGGTTGAGATTTACTCAAGTAGGAACCTTTTTCCTAAAAGAGGGAACCTTTCAAATGGGGCTGAATCGCGCTCCTTATATAGTAGTTTACATGTGGCTGTGCTACCTTCGGTTCCGAGGTGGCTGTGCCAAAATATGACTCATACTGACTCATACTGACTCACTTTGACTCAACCTGT
>JBBPRR010000944.1:0-14532 GCA_038093115.1 Hortiboletus flavorubellus | reverse complement strand
CCTGCCTCAGGCCTCAACTGTCAGCTTCAACATGTTGCTCCGAAATCTCGCTCAAGTTGTCACACCAAGGCGGCCACCGCCCTTGTCGTTCATCCCCATCCACCGTAGATCTCTCTCAACTCCACCACCTTCACATCTCAATAATTACCCACGATGGCGCAAATTCGGAAGACGGTCTGCCTACGTGGCAGTATCACTCGGCGCTCTCTTGTTTCTAGACCGGGAATTCAACGCTTCTGCTGTAGGGCGTAACTTTCGCACTCTTTGGGCGGTGAGTGTGCATTCCTGGACTCGTGCATCAATTCGTCACTGGCAAAGGTGGTTCTGGAACCAGCGTGCCGTCAACGGGTGCCGAACTTATACGCGTTCAATGAAAAAGCGATCTGTTTCGTTGCCTGTGACGGTCATGTGTGGCTCCAAGCTCGCTTTCATTTCACATTCGTCTCCCGCTTATTCATATTCAAATTGACTTCGATATCTTATTTCAGTGTGCCATGATATCCCTAGACTACAAGCTCAACTTTCAACCCCAAAAAGCAGACCAAATACCGCAACTTCACACGCGTGTAGCTGATAGGATGTATAACTTATTCACCTCCAATGGTGGTCTTTACATCAAAATAGGTGCGTACATTGGCGAAGGTACGGCTCTCTGACGCCACAACCATCACTCTTCTCCAGGCCAGGCGATCGGTGCTAATTCACCCTTTCTGCCACGCCCAATACAGGACAAATTCGCCCGCCTGTTCGATGATGCACCTCAAATACCCTATTCTGACATCTTGTCAGTCTTCCGATCTGAATTTGGTCGCCCTCCCGCTGGCCCTAATGGCGTCTTCGATGTATTCGAAGAAGAAGCGATCGCGAGCGCCAGCGTTGCGCAAGTTCACCGCGCGAAGCTCAATAGCGGCGAGTGGGTGGCGGTCAAGATACAAAAGCCGAACGTAACGAAACAGATCGAGTGGGATCTCGGTGCATTCCGTATGGTGATGTGGGTATTCGAGAAGTGGATGTTCGATCTCCCCGTTTATTTTGCTGTTGGTAGGTTTTATTCCTCCCGCGTTTCAGGTGAAAGAGTGAGCTGTCCACATGACATGCGTAGATTTCATCAATAGCCACCTAAGGCAGGAGCTGGACTTTGTGCAGGAAGCACAGAATGCGCAAGTCACTGCTCAGTTTATCGCCGCGGAGCCACGTCTCACTGGCAAGGTATACATACCCAAGGTGTACCCTGAATACTCGACGAAGAGGGTACTCACTGCCGAATGGATCGATGGCGTACGGTTAAGCGACCGTGTCGCAATTCGAAGGCTGATGGGAGAGGAAAACCAATCAGCCTTTGCTTCGAGTTCCGGGATTTCCCCTCCATTGGAAGGCGTTCGCTTGAAGGGCGGGGTCAGGTCGATCATGCAAACCATGGTGGAATTGTTCAGTGCTCAAATGTTCAGCTGGGGTTGGGTACACTGTGATCCACATCCAGGCAACATCATCATCCGGCCTCATCCCTCGAATCCCAAATATCCGCAGCTAGTGTTACTCGACCATGGATTGTATGTTCGTGTAAAGGAGTCGTTTAGGAGGGAGTATGCGACGTTGTGGAGGGGTCTGTTGGCTGCGGATTGGGATGTGGTTGAGCATGTGACGACTTTGTGGGGCATTGGCACGCCAGATTTGTTTGCGAGTGCCACGCTGATGCGGCCGGTGAGGTATGGCAAGAAGAGTAAGACAGGGAACGGGGATGAGAGCGAACCTTTGGAGGAGTTGAATCAGTACGAGCAGAGTGTGCGGATGAAGGCCAAGCTGAAAGGGTTCTTGTTGGATACAGATAAAATGCCCAAGGAACTCATCTTCCTTGGGAGGAACATGAGGTGAGTGCTTGAGGTCGCCTGCATGGGGACAGCTGTTGATCACATGCCAGGATTGTCCAAGGTTAGTGCTCAAAGTCTCGCCCTTGTCGTACTTACCTACTTTGCGCTACAGGAAATAACCAAGTACTCGGCTCGCCTGTCAATCGTATCAAGATCACTGGGTACTGGGCTTCCGCATCCCTAACGACCTCTGCGCATCTCACGTGGGCAGAACGCGCAAGGGAGTACTGGCACTATCTCGTATTTCGGAGCGTCATGCTTTCCATCGATCTGGCATTCTGGACGAGTAAGGTGCGTCAATGGGTCTGGCACATTTTGGGCAGGTCGAGCATCGGTTTCGAAGACGAGTTGGAGAGAACTATGAGAGGGTTTGCAAAATCTACGTTTGGTATAGACGTTGGGCCCGGCGCCTTCGATGGATAATGGACCTCTTACTAGACAATGATTATACCAGGTCAGCCTATACTCGTTGGTCGAACCCTACTAAGCTAGCAGGGAGTTGATAGATAGGGGCATCGCGCACTCCATCAGCAAGCCAGACACCGATGGACTTCGAATCAACACGTCACGAGGGGCGTGCCGACGCCTCCAACTTGTTTCCTCAAAATATGGTGCCCGTTCGTTGCCCAACACTCTGATCACGGCGTGTTCTGTGTTACAATGATACGCCACATAAAATACAAATACAGACGTTCATTTTGCATTGCATCCACTCAACCCGGGGAGATCGCATACGATAAAACAGCCCGAGGGTTCACGCGGAGCCATCTAGATATGCTTGCCTCGTCGTTTGCACCCTATGGAGATATGTCGCATGGGGTGCTGATGCTCCGCAGGATCCCAGGCCAGCGCCGTGGTATGAGGTATCCCATTTCCGCTAGAGACTGTCATAGTCACCAGGTGTATGAATTAGGTACGTTCCTGGATTCGGTAGAAGATATCGAGAGAGGGGACATGTAGTGTCTCGTTAGCAGTACTTCAAGGTCTCGCATCGGTAGGCTTTCGGATCGGAGTAGGATGGCAGAGAACTCCCACCAATCCTGAGTGACATATAGGCACTCGTCCTCGGCCGGGTTCACAAAAATGATTGAAATGACCTTTGAAGAAAAAATCCTGAGAGAGAGAACAGCGCATGATGTCTATAGCGAGTGTATCAACAAGACTACGAGAGAGAAATTAGTCCATGAAACGATACTTAGGAGAGAGAAACACTAAGAATTTGTGGTCCAATGTGCGGCCGCCCATCAAAGCAGCATCCACAGGGGGTGGGGGGAAATGTGAAATGCAGAGAACGAGCATCGTAAGGTGATAGCGTTGATCGTTACAGCACGTCCAGTGTACGCACACTGTTTACCAGCTTGTTCAATATCGTTTGCGTGATCTCCTCTATCTGTACAGTTATCAAACTATCCGCAGCGACCCTCCTATATGCGGCCACATTCCTGAGGTGAGGTGTGAGCAACAGCGCACCAAACGGTTGTCCCAGCCGAGCAATGACTTCCAGGGCTCGTGTCTGCGTTTCCATTGGCGATAACGATGAAGGAGGCCGGAGAGACGCTACGCTGCGAGGGGATCCACTAAATAGTCGCCCAATGCGAGCAATGAACCACGCTACTCGTGCTTGCGGGGCTGCTGATGTGACGCTGGACGGGCCAGGGAACGATGGCGACTCGCCTATCGAGGAAGATTGGTCGTCTGTGCCCTCTTCAGGTATTGTGTCCGCTACATTTCCAACAGGCTGTCGGTCGAGGAGAAAGTCGATCCAAGGATGAACCAGGTACAGAGAACCTAATCGAGAGAGATCTTCCTCGGTCCTGATCTCTACAACCCCGACAGCCGTCTGTGCACGGAAGACATGCCGCGACCCATTCCGAGAAGTCAGCAAAGGTCCAAGTTTGAAATCGAGGCATGGAAGTTTCATCCGTTTTCCTGCGAACGACGGTACGGGGAGCCCGTGAAGTCGATCATACAACGTCATAATCGAGGTAGCGTTGAGTGAAGAGTTGCGCAATGTAGCGGTGACCTTGTCCATTTCGGCACCTTCCAGCGCCAGTGGGATGTGCGTCGTCGGAAGCAGGTTGAACACATTTATATTGGCTGGGAGGCAGCTGTTAAAGCTGCCGGATTTCCCTGTCCATGCAAGAATACTCGTATCTCCGGAACTCGCGAGGAGCTGTGCCAAGAATCGCCCGAGTGCCTTGTCGCCTTCACCATATACGATCGGTAAGGACATGGAGAATATTCCAAGCAACGAGTAAGCTGCATCTTCGATGCGTGTCGTCTGGCGTGTCGAAGCTAAACGCAGCTTCTCCCGGATGTCATCCAACCCAGGTCGGAGTGCCATCAAGGCTCGCGCCGACACATGGGTTGCCTCCTCCATCTCCGCGATGATCTCTGGCGAGTCCTTGTGGTTGGGAATATCAATGTTCAGGTATGGCTTCCAGTCTTCGGTGTAGAATCGGACCACCTTGGATGCATGGTATTCTTGCAATGTCCAGGCCCGACTGTTCCAAATGCTCCTTATGAGGTCACCGCGCTTCGAAGGAGAGCGAACGCCACGAAGTAAAACGATCGTTACAGCGGAACCCTCGTACCACTTGAACATGGATACCAGGGCCTCTTGAAGCACGAAGTGATCACCTTTGTTGATACAACATGTGTCGCTCCATGCCCAATGGAACCCAGAATCCCGCACAATTTTGCAGAACATTTGCAGCTTGTCGTGAGTGAGGGACTTGTCAAGGTCGTACAGCACGATGCGGACGACTTGCTCGAACAGAGGCTCGCTGTCTTCCCACTTGTGCGAAAACGTGGCATAACGGAAGTACTCTGCAACTTCGCGATTGATGCGAGGATGATCGATATGTGTGGTCGTGGAAGAGATCAACTCCCAAAAGATGGGTTGTGACTCGAATGAGTGCGCTCGCTCAGATTTGTCGAGGAGACGACCAGAGTTGGTGTTAATGAGCACTAACGGGGATTCACAAATGGCGTTTTCAATCGCCGCGCGAATTTCCGCCTTGGTTTGCTCTGGGTTTACATATTCGTGGTATCGCTCTGCGAGAGAAGATCAATATATGAGCATCACCACGATGTTGATGCACTCGCCACCAATTTCTGGGTCAGGCGACTGCAATATCTTCAACAACATCGTCTCGAACGTGCTAACAGCATCACCATAGTGTCCTGCCCTGTGTAAGGCCGCATGCTTCCTCTCGTACCCCCATGGAGAGGATGGATCGAGCGTGATCACCTAATGACGACGCCGTCTGCGAGGATCACCCTGCATGACACAAAGGAACGGACCTTGTTTGCATCATTTAATGCATCCTCCCACAGACCACTGGCTATGTACGCCCTGCTCCGCCTAATGAACAGATCCTGGGGTGCAGGGGGATCGAGGGATAGTGCGGCTGAATACACGGAGATGGACTCGTCGAGTTGCTGGGCATTCATCGCAGCATCCCCGAGATGCTCTAGTTTCTTCGAGAAACGCTGCCTGAAGTCTGACGGGGAATGATCACATCAACGGCGATGCGTACACGGTATGCAAGGCTGCTCACCGACAACCCATTCCACCTGCTCGACACCTAGGTTTTTGTCTCCCAATTCGCTCATCATTCCGTGGAAACACTCAGTTGCAACCATTATCTGGTTGAGCGTCTCGAGATGATTGCAGAGGGCCCGATAAATCGCGAATCTCGGCGCCGTAAACTCAAGAGAAATGGGGCGTCAAGCCCACGATGAACACCAGAGCAAAATGAGATACTCACGTTGACAGTGGCAACCAAGACATCTTTCCACGAGCTGCCTGTTAATGTAAACTTCACCCACACTTTCAAGAGCGGCGTCTGAGGGAATGGTGGGTGGTGGGTGGCGTTACCACTGCTTTCGGGGGTGGAGAGACAGCGTTGCGCAAAATCTGGCGAATTTTTCAACGCATGAAGAAGGGCCAGGTAATATATGACTCACCAGAAACCCAGGTGGTGATCGGTCCAGTCACATAAACTGTCTCATCTACGGTATCGACAATGTTTAGTAGAGATTCGCCTGCCTCCCTGATGTGACCGGCGGCATACAGGGCTTCAGAAAGATGCCGTCGAATCGTGATGTCAACGTTATCAAATTCCCATCCAAATATCTGTCAAAGATCGTAAGCGGTTTCGACACATTGTGGTACAGCTATTAGAAAGCTTACCAATGAGATCACCGAGAATGCTTGACTCGCATAAGGTCGCATCTGGGCTTGTGCACGTTCAAACGATCGTATCGCACTCTTGTAGTCGCCACTCTCCATATGCGAGTTTCCAAGGAGGAGATGCATATATGCCTAGTAGAAATGTCGGTAATGATGTCTGTTGTGTAGCAACGCGTGTGGACGTGCCTGAACCACGTAGCATATTCTATTGAGGCGTACCGTAGCAATGAGGTCGTCTAGGCGGGATATCGCATCGTCGTGCTCTCCGGCTGTAAAGACGATGATAGCCTAGGCACACGATGATCCGAGGGCAACCAAGCTCGAGTGCACGGAACACATACCTTGATCAAAAGGAGAAAGTTGACGTGAGATGAATCACAGTGTGCAAACGCAATATCGCACTCCCGATATGCCTTGTGCTTTTCCCCGGTGCCGACAAGCGCTATACTCTTTGCGATGTAGCCGATAGTGGATGGCTGAATTGTGATAGACTTGGTGCGAATTAGGTCAGCACGATCATACGTAAGAGTAGAGGAACAAACACCTCTGTGGCGTCGGCGATGGCAGCGTCCCACTGGCGCAAACGTGCTCTGACGAGAGCTCGACTAGCGAGTGCATGATGGCTTGGACTTCCCACTTTGTTGACTACTGCGGTCAATAATGTTTCTGCGTTCGCGAGTTGACTATTTTTCCAAGAATCGAGCGCGGCATGGTCGATCCAGATGTGTGGTTCCTGGAACCTGGACTGTAGACGAGATGAAGGAGTTGAGTACCATGTATGCGGATGATCCGAGCAAGAACGTTGGTATGTATGACAATTCAATAGACAGCACTTACCAGGATGCGAGATAGACTTCGGATGACGATTTTCCCATCCCATCCACCGATTGCAATAAAGCGGTCGTCGGGAGAAAATGCGATTGAACGTATGTCTTGAGGGCACTGGATGAGACCGAGCCGGGCGTGTGTCGCCATGTCCAAAAATGTGACGGTACGTACGGTAGAGCATGCAATAAATTCCCCATGCTTCGGTAGGGCAATGCACGAGAATTCATCGGTATCGGGAAGTGGCCATTCTGAGACTGCTAACCCTGTGGATGCTTCGAATTGCGTGATTTTATGGTCGGAAATGACCAGGAGATGGTCGTTGGACCAGACGAGACCACTGTTGTACCAAGCGGGTACCTTTACTTTGATGTCTACGAGCAAGTGGCCATCATTGCCATCATAGACACGAACGGAACGGCGAGTGGCTGTCGCGATTCGATCGCTCTGTGGAGAGTATTTCGCTGCGAACACCCAAGCCTCGAGACAGTGTGTGTGTACTTGTTCGCGCGTTGCAACGTCCCAAACGATGGCTGTCCTGTTATCCGATGCAGAGACGAGTCGAGTCGAGTCGGGAGAGAAGTCGACTCCATTGATGTCGTGGGAATCCTCTGTGTGCACAAAGACTTGTTCGTATGTGTTTGCATTCCATACATACACGCCCCAGCGCGTCCCCGCGGCGATCCATTTCCCGTCGTTGGACACTGCCAGACACCAGACAGTCTCCGTTTCCATTCTTGCCATTTGTTTGCCATCTTGCACTCGCCACACTCGAACCCCACCTTGACCGCCGCTCAAGACGTACTCGCCATCCACTGAGAATGTCACCGCATATATCTCCCACCCAGCGTCGATTTCCATTCGGTCACAGCGTTCTTGTCCAACGGTCAGCATCAGCGCAACACCAACTTGTCACTACGCACCCGTCGTTGTCGACGACGTGGTCATCAGCGACACAATGTGGCAGGGTGATAGAGCGGGTTAATGGACAAGGTGCGGCTTTTCCCATCGACCCCGTGTTTACGACATTTCCCAGTCACCCTGGGTTGTGTTCCCACAAAGAATCGTTCCTCTGCGAACACGACAAGGAGCTATCTGTGAGGCCGACAGCTCGTTACCCGTTTCATCGCCTGCCACGCTTCATCACCTGCTCCATAAAAGTGACCTTTATCCCCTGCAGCGGTCCTCTCGTCCACCTCAGGTGCTTCCCGCGTCTAGGCACAATAGCGGTAACCTATTCAGCTCAGACGTGGTACTCAATCGCATACACTCAGCATGGACGCCGTGGTGTTCGGCAGTTGTTCGACCGATCCCACGCCCACAAAGGACATAAACTCAACTTTCTGCAGAATGATCTGCCGTGATCAGTTGCAGCCATCATCCCACCTGTTCGTTTTATCCCGTCAAAGCGAACGAGATACCGGATATCTAGACACGTGCCCCTTCATGCGCACTGAGACCAGAACTTGAACACTCCATCGGCGCTACCGCTTTCTCTATCTCTTTATCGTGTAGTCTCTCAGTGACTCCCCACACAAAGTTTGCAACCAGTGACTCGCCGCAGGCTTTTTATTTAGTGTAACATCGTCCTTGCGTTCAAGGCACCCAGGAACTTTGGCAAGGCAGGTTTTCCGCCCCCTCCCCTCTTCCCGTCGACTATTCCGTTCTAACAGAGACGCGGCGCCCCAACGAAGTCATGGCGTTTGTGCTTTGCGGTTGACTTTGATTTCGGTTGGGCGGATGTCGCTTCGAGATCAATCGTCACGCTGCCATACGTGGGCTGCGGCGGCCGCTTTTTCAACACACGCAGCCGGTCTCGTTGGAGGTGCTGTCTTCAAGCAGAGGCATGCATATTCGAAACGTGCTTTACACCCTCCTTTCGGCTCTTTTATCCCTCGTTGACACTTTCCTGAACCTCTTCTTTGTTCATAGTGTGAAATTCGACTCCGCGGTGGCTTCTAACCAGTAGCAATTTACTTAGATCGCTCTGTGGCACGCTCGACATACGGGAATTGGCAAAAATAGTCAACAAAGGGTGGGTCGATTTACAGATGTGTGAATACATTCTTACCCATGGCAATATTGTCCGAGCCCTCGAGCTGTTGTAGCTCGCCAAGGGCTCCATGCCATATATATACGTACGTCGTTCCTCGATGGTCCAAGTCCCGTTGGGACGATACAATGATCATTACGACCGATCCACCGATCCCATTTACTATAATTGTCGTCCCGTGCCGCGCGAGACAGGACTCTTTTCCGGTCATGTCATTGGGTACCCGCTTGGCAGAATTGTGGTCCGTCGGAAGTGACGGGCCACGAGATGTTCGTCATCAGTAATGATACACTGAAGATGGACACGCACAGCATGATTCTACGTTGACAAGTTAAGAACACATCCCATCCTTATATAAACGGCTCAATACCCATATCCAATGCGCTTTGAGTCGGTCGTTATCGATGTGTCGGGATAGGTCCGACGTAGATACTGATGTCGGCATCATGGCCAAGTCGTGATGACTACCCATCGAACGCAACGTTCGAGGGCAGACATGATAGACCTTGGACACATTTCCGCTCGAGTCAGATCAGTGTTTGCACAAGCTCTCTCTCCATTCTCTGGGGGGGTCGATCAAACGTTACCACATCCCGTGCAAGACGATTCTCTGTTTGGTTTGAGTTTGATGGTCGGAAAAGTCACATTGAGAGATCCAATTACTGTCTCCAACCGCGCTCTTCGATCTCTCTCACAGGCTGTATTCTCGATGCAGTATCGCTCATGCGTTGCGCCCGCAAAGTGCTGAAATCCGCGACGCCGCCTGCCTCAGAGAGACCCGCTGCCTTGCGTCTGGGAAAGGTGGTCCTCGTTGCGAGTCATGGTGCGGAGGAATCCAAGAAGCTTGAGGGCAGACTTTGAGAAGAGATATCCCGGTGCCAGCATTGTGCGGAATTGGCGAAAAGGGTGGAAATAGACGATTCAATGAACATCCCATACCTCTCTATATAACTCAGGTTGTGTCAGCATGCGCCAGCCTCAACATACACTAGCTTCTCGGAACTCAGCAAGTCGACAGAAAGACCCCCGCAGACAAACGCCGAACTCTGTCATTCCTCGGTCGAGGTTGACGAGAGTGGCCTGTTGAATGCATACACCCTCGGATTTTTCAACCCGCCACAATAAATCTACAGTTGTGGTCAGGTACAGAGTATATAGACGTAGAAAGAGAACACCGACGATTTGATCCAGCCTCGTGAGCGCTTCAACAGAAGCTACCTATCGTTCCAAGAGCGTCGGGGTTGCCATCAACACCTCGTAGTGCGTGCGACGGGTGCTAGCGTCCGATGTGGGCATGGTAGGCACTGCTCGCCGATCGGTAATCGTTTGTGGTAGACAAACAACCACCGTAACAAAGGCCAATGCGTCGGTGGTCGTTTGAACACTGCGAACCAAGATGCGCACCTGCACTCTCTTCGAACACCGCATGGTGCACACGATCAATACAAGCATGCAACCTGTAGGGAAGGTGGCGGCAATAATCGTGACGAGCTGAAGCTTAGGCAGGACGAGAATGTGGATACGGTGGTGGTGGTGGTGGTGGACTGACACGTGTGTCAGCGGTGGACGTTGGGACGTATGTTGGGGTGCATTGTTGGTATGGACAAACTGGGACGGAGGGAAGGACGTCCATACTTTGACAGGAGTTCGATGCGTGGGTGGGCTGGTGAAGGAGAACAGATACGACCCGCGAGGGCTGCCCGAACTCCTGTCACCAGACTACCGTGCGGGCGCGAGGACCCACTGGCACATCTCGCACTTTGCCGGCTTTATGTAACCTCTAGATCTCTCGTGTGCAACCTTTCATCATCGAATATTCCATCACTCCAGATGGCACCTCCAAAGCTCTCGTGTATCCGCTGTCGAGTCGTTCCTCTCCGATCCGCCACTCCGTCCAAATGGCCGCGCGCTCGAGGATTATAGACCTATTCCACTCGAGACAAGCGAGTTCCTCTTGCAAACGGGAATGCCAAGGTGTGCATTGGGGGCCCTAGACGAGGCGGGTACGTCCACGCGGCTGGGGGGTGTCATGCCTTTCTGCCCAGTGTCTGCCAGGCGATGGGACCTCGGACAGGGGGTTACATTCAGTTTTATTTTACCCATGTCCTGTCCTAGTTTGAATTACACCACACGCTTCCCCATCTATCCTGTGCCACGCCAGGGACACCGTTACCCACACTTGGTCCAGCAAGGGACCACCCCGCCCACCAGCATAGCCAGACCAAACAGACAGACAACAGTACTGTACCGGTGCACAACCTTGCGTGCTGGTTCTCGGTTGCGCTGAGGATACTCCATCTACTAATCCACAGATAGACAATCAAGTTCATTACTAAAACGTCAGCGCCCCCGCAAGGTTACTACGATTCAAGGAAACAACAAGACAAGAAATCAATCTACGAAACGATACTCTCGAGAGCGGTGACAAGAGGGATTTAATTTGTAGTCCAACGCACGGCACACGCGCGTTCTCGAGTGCCCACCAAAGTAACCTTCACGGGAGGGTGATGGGAGGGAAAGTGAGATTCGAAGAGCGGAGATCGTACACCGATAGCATCGATCGTTAGAGCACATCCAGTACATGTACACTCTTTATCAGCTTGTCCAACATCGCTGGCGTGATCTCTTCTACCTGGACAATGATCAGGCTGTCTGCAGCAACCCTCCGATACGCTGCCACGTTCCCCAGGTTGGGTGTGAGCAACAGCGCACCGAATGGTTGTCTCAACCGGGCAATGACTTGCAGGGCTCGTGTCTGCGTTTCCGTCGGCGATAACGTTGAAGGGGGCAGGAGAGATCCCGCGCCCCGAGGGGATCCGCTAAATGGTCGCCCAAGACGAGAAATGAACTTGAACCGCGCTGCTCGTGTTTGCGGGACTGCCAATGGAACACCGGAAGGACCAGAAAACGACGGCAACTCGCCTATCAAGGAAGACTGGCCATCTGTGTTCCCTTCGGGTATCGTCTCTACTACACTCCCAACAGGCTGTCGGTCGAGGAGAAAGTCGATCCATGGATGAACAAGGTACAGAGAACCGAATTGAGAGAGATCTTCATCGGTCCTAATCTCCAAAACTCCGACAGCTGTCTGCGCACGGAAAAGGTTTTGCGACCCACTCCGAGAACCCGATAAAGGTCCGAGTTTGAAATCGAGGCATGGAAGTTTCATCCGTTTTCCTACGAACAATGGTACAGGGAGTTCATGAAGTCGATCATACAACCTCATGATTGAAGAAAGGTTAAGCGAAGAGGTTCGCAATCTAGAAGTGATCCTGTTCATTTCGGCAGCTTCGAGCGCCAGCGGGACGTGCGTTGTCGGAAGCTGGTTGAATACTCTGATATTAGCTGGGAGGCAGCTGTTAAAACTGCCAGATTTCCCTGTCCATGCAAGGATAGTTGTATCCCCTGTGCTCGTCAGGAGCTGTGCCAAGAGTAGCCCAAGTGCCTTGTCCCCGTCCCCATATATAACTGGTAAAGACATGGAAAATATCCCAAGCAACGAGTAAGCTGCGTCTTCAACCCGTGTCGTTTCGCGCGTCGAAGCTAGACGCAACTTCTCCCGGACGTCATCCAGACCTGGTCGGAGTGCCATCAAGGCTCGTGCCGACACACGGGTTGCTTCCTCCATCTCCGCAATGATCTCTGGTGACTCCTTGTGGTTGAAAATATCAATGTTTAGATATGGCTTCCAGTCTTCGGTGTAGAATCGGACCACCTTGGATGCGTGATATTCCTGCAATGTCCAGGCCCGACTGTTCCAAATGCTCCTCATGAGATCACCGCGCTTCGATGGAGAGCGAACGCCACGAAGCTGTACAATTGTCACAGAAGAACCCTCGTACCACTTGAACATGGATACCAGGGCCTCTTGAAGTACAAAGTGGTCTGCTTTGTTGATACAGCACGTATCGCTCCATGCCCAATGGAACCCAGAATCCCGCACAATTTTGCAGAACATCTTCAGCTTATCGTGAGTGAGGGACCCGTCGAGGTCGTACACCACGATGCGGACGACTTGTTCGAACAGAGGCTCGCTGTCTTCCCACTTGTGCGAAAACGTGGCATAACGGTAGTACTCTGCAACTTCGTGATTGATGCGGGGATAATCGATATGTGTGGTCGTGGAGGAGATCAACTCCAGAAATATGGGTTGTGACTCGAACGAGTGCGCTCGCCTAGATTTGTCGAGGAGACGACCAGAGTCGGTGTCGATGAGCACTAACGGGGATTCACAAATGGCGTTTTCAATCGCCGCGCGAATTTCTGTCTTGGTTTGCTCTGGATTTACATATTCGTGATAACGCTCTACGAGAGATCACTATATGAGCATCAGCACGATGTTGATACACTCACCACGAATTTCTGGATCAGGAGACTGCAATATCTTCAGGAGCATCGTCTCGAACGTGCCAATGGCTTCGTCATAGCGTCCTGCCTTATGTAAAGCTGCATGCTTCCTCTCGTACCCCCACGGAGAGGATGGATCGAGCGTAATCACCTAACGTTGATACCGTCGACAAGAATGAACCTGCACCAGACAAAGGAACGGACCTTGTTTGCATCATTTAATGCATCCTCCCACAGACCACTGGCTATGTACGCCTTGCTTCGCCTGGCGAGGAGAGCCTGAGGTGCAGGGGGATCGAGAGATAGTGCGGCTGAATACACAGAGATGGACTCGTCGAGTTGCTGGGCATTCATCGCGGCATCCCCGAGATACTCTAGTTTCTTGGAGAAACGCTGCCTGAAGTCTGACAGGGAATGGTCATATAAACGACAATGCGCACACATTGTGCAAAATTATTCACCAAGAACCCATTCCGCCTGCTCAACATCTAGGGTTTGATCTCCCAGTTCGCTCCTCATTCCGTGGAAACATTCGGTCGCAACCATTATCTGGCTGAGCGTCTCGAGACGATCACACAGAACCCGATAAATCGTGGATCTCAGCGCCGTAAACTTGAGGGTAACGGAGTGTCAAGCCCGCGATGAGTACCAGAGTAAAATGAGGTACTCACGTTGACAGTGGCAACCAAGGCATCTTTCCACGAACTTTCTGTCAGTTTTAATTTTACCCACTGTCTCAAGAGCGGCGTAGGGGATGGTGACTGGAGAGTCGTGTCACCACTGGTTCCAGGGGTGGAGAGACATCGTTGCGCGAAATCTAGTGAAATTTCGAATGCATGACGAAGGGACAAGTAAAACATGACTCACCAGGAAGCCAGTTGGCGATCGGTCCAGTCATATAAACCGCTTCATCGACGGTATTTATAATATTTAGTAGAGACTCGCCTGCCTCCTTGATGCGACCGGCGGCATACAGGGCTTCACAAAGACGCTGTCGAATCGTGATCTCGAGATTATTAAATTCCCATCCAGATATCTATCAAGGATCGCAAACGAATTACGGTATAGCCAATAGGAGGCTTACCAATGAGATTGCTGAGAGTACTGGACTCGAGTAGGGCCGCATCTGGGCCCATGCACGTTCAAACGATCGTATCGCACTCTCGTAGTCGCCACTCTCCATGTGCGAGTTTCCAAGGAGAAGATGCATGTATGCCTAGTAGAAATGTCGGTAAGCATGT
>JBBPRR010000943.1:0-14541 GCA_038093115.1 Hortiboletus flavorubellus | reverse complement strand
ATTGCGTGGAGTGGGGCGGGTCGTGGGTGGTTGGGGGGGGCTGGCCACGAGGGGCGGGGGGGAGTGGAGGGAGGGTGGGACGGGTGGCAGAAGGTGCGCCATTCGGTCCTGGAGACGCGCCGTTTGCTGGCTGCGGAAGAGGACGCACGAGAGGCGTTGTGCGAGCGGAATCGCCCGAGTGTGGTTCACGTATGAGGCGTGGAAGATCCGGTCTTGACGGGTTTGGAGGCAAGACGAGAGGGGCGGGCCTGTTGTTGTCGAGACGTTTTGGACCCCGGGAGCTGGGAGAGTGGTCGCGGGCGTTGCTGTCGCGGGAGCTGTCTCGGGAATGGAAGCCATTCTGTTTGGGAGGGTCGTTGTGAGGGCGGGCGCACTTGAGTCGCAACAGCTTGACGGCGTGGATGATGCGGAGTCTGTCGCCGACGGTGGAGATGCTCATCTCCTTGAGGGTGTCGTGGTCGAGCTCGAGCAAGATGTCACCTCTGATGTCGTGTGCGCTGAACGTGCTGGCGTGTGCGCTGCATTTGATGTTGGCCAGCCATATCGCGACGTGGGCGTCGGACCAGGACCTCAGAAAGTCAGGAAAGGGCGTCGCGTTGGGTGGCTCGAGGCTCATGGAGGGATCGATGCGTCGGACAAGGCGCATCATGACGGCGTACATAGTCCGGGTCACGTGGTGGACCTGGACCGGTTCGCCCTGGACAGGGGCGACTCGGCTCGGTCCAGGCGAGGGCGGTGTATGGACACTCGACCCTCGATCCGTCTCAATTCTTTTGCCCTCTCTCCACCCGTTGCTGGTGGTCACGACCCCGCAATGATCATCCTCTCCCTCCTCCTCCCCCTCCTTCTCTCCACCCTCGCCCTCGCCTCTCCTTACCGCGCCGACCTCGTCCAGTACAACCTCAACATCAATCAAAATGCCCAGGACCCCACCCAGTACTACACCAACAGGTCCAACACGTCCTACACCCCCTCCCCACAGAACTGGCGCGCAGTCCCCTTCTACACCATCCTCCTCGACAAGTTTGCAGATGGTGACCCTTCTAACAACCAGTACTTTGATTCCATGTACGAGTGGGACTGGAGGGAAACTCAGCTCCGCTTTGGTGGTGATGTCAAGGGTCTCGTCTCAAAGCTCGACTACATCCAGGGCATGGGCATCAAGGGCATCTACCTCTCTGGTACCATATTCCTCAACATGATCTGGCAAGCAGACAGTCTGTCCTTTCCCCTTTCTTTTCTTCTTTTGCCTCTCACATCCCCATTCAGGCTATTCCCCCGTCGACTTCAGCGTGCTTGACCCCCACTGGGGCACCATCGCAGACTGGCAACAGTTTATCGATACCGTGCACGCGAGGGGCATGTACATCATGCTCGATTTCACCGTCGGCACCCTTTCCGACCTCATCGGCTTTCAAGGGTCCGTCTCTTTCATTTCTGCACTGCCTCATTCCCTCACCGGCCTTCCTTGCCCAGCTACCTAAACACGAGTGCCCCTTTTAGTCTCGACCAGTACCAGGTCGTCGGCAAGGATCCTAATTACATGCCCTGGGGCTTCACCCAATATGCCGATTTCGAGGTTTGCCCAGCTCTCCTCTCCCCCTTTCGTCCCTTAATCTCCATCCCTACTTTCACACCAGTTCGACAATCACTGGAATTCCTCCTGTCAGCTCCCCGTCTTCTGGCAGGATGATGGCGTCATTCAACCCGTCTCCGCCAACGGTTGCTACGTCTCCGATTTCGACCAGTTTGGTGACATGGAGGCCTTTGGTGTTCACCCCGACTGGCAGCGTCAGCTATCCAAGTTTGCTTCCGTCCAGGATCGTCTCCGCGAATGGAAACCCGAAGTCATGGCAAAACTTCCCGTCTTCTCCTGCATGGCCATCACCGCACTCGATATCGATGCCATCCGTGTCGATAAATCAACCCAGGTCACCGTCGATGGTATGACAGCCTGGTCAACAGCAACACGTGCTTGTGCCACAAAACTTGGCAAGTCGAATTTTTTCATCTCCGGCGAGGTCACCGGAGGTGACACGTTCGGGGCGCTATACTTGTACGTTCCTTTTGTTTCCCGTCTGGTCCGCTCCTAAAAATAGCTCCACAGGGGTCGCGGCCGCACTCCCACTGAACTGCCACCTGGCTTCCTCCAAGCCGTAAATGTGACCGAGGCAGACAATCAGTACTTTCTCCGTGCACAGGCTCAAAATGGCCTCGATAGCTATGCGTTCCACTATTCCATCTACCGCTCCCTCACCCGGTTCCTTGGCATGGACGGAAACCTCCAAGTTGCCTATGATCTGGATACCAACTTCGTCACGGCGTGGAACCAAATGTTTGTCAGTAACGACTTCTTAAACGCCAATACGGGCTCCTTTGATCCGAAGCACATGTTCGGGGCAAGCAATTTCGACGTGTTTCGATGGCCTAGTTTGGAAAACGGTAAGATTAAATCGGCATTGGCGCTATTTATCACAAACTTGGTGATGCCCGGGATCCCTCTGGTGCGTCCCTTTTACACAGCGTTGTCCAAATATGATTTATCCGAGTTTAGTGGTACTATGGTGAGGAGCAAAACTTTTACCTATTCGACTCCACCGCGCCCAACTATCTCTTCGGGTATGCTTTGCTCGGTCCCGTTGTCGGACACGGGCTGACTCATACCCACACATCCAGGCGCCAAGCCATGATGGCCAACAAGGCATGGCAGCGCCATGGGTGTTACAAAATGGGATCAGACCAGTACTTTAACTGGCCACTCGAATCGGCTATTCTCGGATGCCACGACGATTGGAATTCGCTTGACCATTTCGATCCCACTACTGACACGCGTCGCTTGATGAAACAATTCCTATCCCTTCGCAACACTTACAACGCTCTCCAAGACGGATGGAATCTCGTGCAACGCGGTAACTGGACGATCGACATTCAACTCCCAGGCTCAAACGGCACCGTCACAGAGATGGGTCTATATTCCGTATCCCGAGCTGGCATCACAGGTGTACAGACCCTCACGGGAAATCACAGCGACCAAATTTGGTTGCTATATTCGAACATGAACGTCACCAACACGTGGTCGTACGACTGCCATAGCTCTTCGTGGATATCGTCACCTTATCAGTCTGGCACCACCGTCCGGAATTTGCTGGCTCCCTTTGAGCAATATACTCTCCAGGATTCTGGCTCGTCCTACTACATTAACGGTACTGCCCCATGGTATGGATGTCTGGGCAACATCACCATGGATCCCTATGGGATGAAAGTCCTTGTGCCAACTACTGAATGGCTTGCATCTCCTCCCATGTTAACGCGCTTCCTCCCAGGTCACGACGCCCGCATCACTGCGACACCTGGGGACCCAAATGCGACGACGATCAACATCGTTCTCGAGTTCAGTGCCGACATGTCGTGTCCCAGCATCACGAACAGTCTCACTTTCAACATGTGGTCTTCGGGCGTAGGGGGTAAGCCGACGTTGGACCCGAGTTCCGTGGTATGTGCTCCCGTCACGAACCCAGTGACTACGAGTATCACCGGGGCTGTCCTCTCCACTTACTCGTGGTCCGGGACGTTGAACAACGTTCCCGATGGGATTTTGGAAATCGTGGTGAATAATCCCAGCACCAGCGATGCGACCGCGTCTACTGGGGTAAGTCTATGTGTTCTGGACAGGGGATTGACAGAATCCTAAGTGTGCTCTCGATAGGTCGTCGATCACTTGCTTTTGCGCAAGGGAGCTCCCGACAATATCATGGTGTTCCCTGACTCGGACTACGACAACAGCGCGTTCCAATACTCAAATGATCAGTACACCTTCACGCACAAAGCATACGGAGCGGATATGTTTAGATACTCTGGTAATTTCGGGCAGACCTGGACGAATTGGACGAATTGGGAAAACGTGACGATCGTTTCTTCTGACATCGTCAGTAACAGAGACATATGGTGGACTGGAGAGCATATCATGGTCCAATGTACATCACACGTTATCCCGCTTCTCGAACTCAGGGCTGACTTTTTGATAGATTGGAGCCAGGTAGCCGCGAGTGCGAGCGTCGTCGTCCATGCGGATTTGAACTACGATACTCAGCGCCGCGTTCCTCAGTTTCTTGCCCGTGGTCCGTTCAACCAATGGGGCTATGACCAAGGCATCTCGGCCGTCATGAACCAAATGGGCGATAGTACCTGGGAGCTCGAAATCATGGCAACTTGGCCAACGTACGTTCAGATTAACGTCTTTGGATACGACGATTATTACTACGGTGATGTCGATGGTGATTCCATCATGGATCGCCTTCCACCAAACACGTTTGCGGCAAATTACTTGAACATGTCGGCTCCGCCATACCCAGCTTTGGCTTGGTCGTTGACGATCGATGATCAAACGCTTCAGTGGTCGTTGCAACCTCGTGGAGATGCCTCCGTTGGCGCTATCATGTACGCGCTCTTGTTAACCATTCCACTCATCACCGGTACGCTAGCGGTGGTGATCTTCATGTGGACCTTTTATGGCATCCGGCACAACCGCTACGGAGTTCGGCCCAAGGGCCCCAGCAAATACCTTCCTATTCTCGGGAACTTGGGTAACAAGTCGGCGACGGATCTCAAGGATGGCGCGCACATGTCAGAAAAGATCTTTGGACCGAAACATCCGTTGGAGGTCCTTGGATGGCCCGAGGCCAAGGACAAGCGTCGCAAAGTGCTCATCTCAACGCTCGAGTACGAGATCTTTGACTGGAAGCTCAAAGTCAAGATTGGTGGGTTGGGTGTCATGTCGTCGCTCATGGGCAAGGCCATGACGGATGTCGATATCATCTGGATTATCCCCAAAGTCAAGGATCTTGAATACCCTACCGGTGAACCCGCAGAACCGATCGAGGTCATCATCTTTGGAGAGCCCTACCTCATTGAAGTGGAAACGCACACTTTCGACAACATCACGTACGTGCTGCTCGACAGCCCTGTCTTCCGTGCCCAGACGAAATCGGACCCCTATCCCGCTCGCATGGATGATCTCAGTTCAGCTATTTTTTATTCGACGTGGAATCAGGCGATTGCAGCCACCATTCGCAGGTCTCCCGGGATCGACATCTACCATATCAACGACTACCATGGCGCGCTCGCTCCCATCTACCTTTTGCCCAAAGTCGTCCCGGTGTGTCTCTCGTTGCACAATGCCGAATTCCAAGGTTTGTGGCCGCTCCGTACCAAGGAAGAGATGAAGGAAGTCTGTTCCGCTTTCAACATCAGCAAGGAGAACTGCACGAAATACGTTCAGTTCGGGAACACGTTTAACCTCCTCCACGCCGGCGCGTCGTATATCAGTGTCCATCAAAAGAGCGTCGGCGTTGCTGGTGTCTCTGACAAGTACGGAAAACGCAGTTGGGCACGGTATCCAGCGCTATGGACGTTGAAGCATGTCGATTCGTTGCCCAACCCCGATCCTACTGATATTGCCGCGCTGGACGAGAACCCGGTGTCCATGCGCGATGTCAAGGTTGACCGGGATGCGGAAGCTCAGCGACCTGAGATGAAACGGCAGGCTCAAGAATGGGCGGGTATCAGACAGGATCCAAACGCAGACTTGTTCGTGTTCGTCGGTCGTTGGTCGAAACAAAAGGGTGTCGACCTCATCGCCGATGTCATGCCGTCATTGTACGTCGTCGCTTGGTCCATTTGCCACAGTACTGACGGCGGATAATCGTGACTCGTTTCAGGCTGGAAAAACGTTCTTCGATCCAGCTCGTCTGCGTTGGACCCGTCATTGACTTGTACGGCCGTTTTGCCGCGGAGAAGCTTGCTCGCTTGATGGAGATGTACCCCGATCGCGTGTACTCCAAGCCCGAGTTTACGGCATTGCCACCGTATCTGTTTAGCGGGGCTGATTTTGCTCTGATTCCTTCTCGTGACGAGCCCTTTGGATTAGTTGCTGTCGAGTTTGGGAGGAAGGGTGCGTTGGGTGTGGGTAGTCGGCTGGGGGGCCTTGGTTTGATGCCAGGATGGGTGAGTCGATTGCGTAGCGGCCATGGCGACGGCACACGCTTACGGTCCGTTGCAGTGGTTCCCGGTCGAATCTACCTCGACCTCGCACATGCTGTCGCAATTATCCAAGACGATCAAATTGGCACTCAAGTCGACGGAGGAAGAACGTGCGATTCTCCGTGCGCGTTCCGCCGTCCAACGGTTCCCAGTCGTCGAGTGGCGTCAGCGCATGGAAGACATGCATCGTCGGAGCATTCAGACGAGCCGTCGAATGGCAGGGCCAAATGCGTGGCGAGATTCGGACTGCGGTATTGCGGGGGGTCAATTGATGGATGACACGGACGATTGGAACCCTGTTCATCAAGGACTTCCTTTGCAGCCGGATTGGGACGCTTCCAGTCTTGTGTCGTCTTCACCCAGAAACCCGCCCGGCTCGCCCGCGCATTCGCAGATATCGACGCCGAATGATGAAACATTCCTCGTTGCGCCACCCCGGCTCAATGCTGACCCCGGATCGTCGTCGATGCATTCGGACCAGTCAGATGATGATGATTTCTCGCGAAGGAGCGTAGTGACGGGGAGCAGACAAGAGTTTGGTCATTTCTTGGAGAAGGCGAACAAGGCGATCGCGCAGGAGCAACGGAACGTCCCTGATCCGTTCCTTCAAGTGGAGACGCCTCAGAAGCCGTTTGGTCTGCATTCTCGCAAGGCATCGAGCGAGTCGCTCGCGACGCTCGCCGAGGAGAAGAGTAACTCGCCGCTCAACAAAGCGGTCACTTCGGTGCGTGTGTCACAGAGCGTGTTCGTTCCAGGAACTGACTTTTTTTTTCTGTACAAAGTTTACCGATTCCGACGGAGGGGTTGCCCAAGAGTTCGTGCAAAAGCTCCAGACGTTGAGTTCGGACAACTCCAAGGGCGAGTTATCGATTGAGAGGTTCTTGGTCAAGTCAGAGGAGGCGTACTTTGACAAGGTGCGCAAGGACAAACTGTCGAGCGCCGCGAGTTACATCTCGTCGCACCGAGAATCGATGTGGAGTTCGCATGGTACGATGTCGATGGCGGATGACCGTTCTCGACCAACTAGTGCGTGCTTTTGTTTTGGTGTCCTCGGAGAGCAGTGCTCATATGGTGTACAGCGCCGGGCACGCCGAGCACGCATCCGTTTAATGGAAGTGGCATGTTGCCTTATGGTGGCGACGTTGTGATTATGAACAGAGTTCAAATTGCGATGGCCCGCAAGGTTTTCGGTTGGCCTTTGTACACCATCGTTATCGCCGTCGGACAGGCGAGTGTTCCTCTGAGTTCTTTGGGGTACGCCCGTGCTGAAGTGCATTGCAGATGTTGGCTGCCAACAGCTACCAAATGACACTCCTCACCGGACAAAACTATCAAGATAATCTTCAGCTATACGTCCTGGGGGGTGTATTCCTTGCCGCTTCGTTTGTGTGGTATTCCTTGTTCTGGTGGAAACCTTCTGTCTACGTGCTCTCCGCTCCTTGGCTGTTCTTTGGTCTTGCTTTCTTCTTGATCGCCATCCCTTCGTTATCCTCATCGCTTGCGCAAACCCACACTATCATCTCAGATCTCGCTACTTGGTCCTATGCTGTTTCGTCGGCTGGTGCATTTGCCTTCTTTGGGTTGAACTTTGGAGAGGAAGCGGTGCGTGTCGTCCTTTTCGTTCTCACAGATATCTGATGTATTTGATTCAATAGGGTGCTGCCACCGAGGTCTGGGCGCTGCGTGCATGTATCGTACAGGGCTCGCAGCAAATCTGGATTGCAGCCTTGTGGTACTGGGGAAGCACGCTCAACGGCGCGCAACCTGGTCACATGACGCCCTGGTGGATTGTGTTCGTCCTCTGGCCCTTGTCACTGATGTCCTTTATCTTTGCGTACCTCATGCTCCGTGGCCTCCCAGGTGCGTAGGGTTCGAGATGTGGGGTAGCGTCGTTTCATTGACGGGGGCGTGTTAGATTATTATCGTCAGACGCCGCCCAAAGTACCCAACTTTTTCAGGACGCTGTTCCGGAGAAAGTTGGTCTTGTGGTATGCTCTTCTTTTTTTTCGTTTCGTTGTTTTCGATTTTCATCGATGGCGTCTAGGTTCCTTGCGTCCGAAATCCTTCGGGACTATTGGCTGAGTGGGGTATGTATCCGACGTGCTTCCTGTGTGACCGTTGACGCTGACGACGCTGGATCCAGCCGTACGGTCGAAACTGGAGTTTCCTCTGGAACGTACCCATTCCAAAGTGGCAGATCCTGTTGCTTGTCGTCTTGTTCTTTATTGGCGTCTGGGGCTTAATGATGCTCGTTTTGACGCACTTTAGCAAAACGCATACGTGGCTCCTCCCTGTGTTCGCGGTCGGTTTGGGTGCCCCACGGTGGTGTCAGGTGCGTTGCATTGGTGTGACGTGCGTCAACGCGGAATGTTGATGGGCATTTGGGTAGACCTTATGGGGAACGTCTTCGCTCGCACTGTATATCCCATGGGCGGGGTCTGCGGGTCCTTACCTTGGTCTGTCGTTGTGGCTTTGGCTTGGTGTCTTGGATGCCGTCCAGGGTGTCGGTCTTGGAATGATTCTGCTTCAGGTACGAGCGGCGGCTGACATGGACGAAAACTCGACGCGCTCATGTATCTCAAACAGACATTGTCACGTCTACACGTGTGCGCGACGCTCGTCCTCGCTCAAATCATCGGTTCGATCTGTGTCATGGTCGCTCGGGCGACGGCACCGAACGCAATCGGACCCGGGACCGTGTTTCCCAACGTCGGCACGTGGGATTTCTCGCAGGGGATATCGGGCAGTCCGATGGCCTCTGCGCCGTTTTGGATCGCGCTCGTTTGCCAAATCGTCATCGTGCTCGGGTATTTCTGGTTTTATCGCAAGGAACAGTTGGGTATGTGTCTTTTTTTCGTTCGTTGGGCACGATGGCGTTTGTTGACTCGTATTTCCTTCCTTCCAAAGCCCGGCCGTGACACGGACATCGATCAATATGCGCCGTTCTGTCGCTCCCTCTCTCGTCTCTCGTTTGCGTTGCACGCCTCGCTTGCGCACAATCACACATTAATAGACCGTCTAACATACACATCATTCAGGACGTTTTACTATATATATAGACTATTCTCTTGGTTTCGGTTGGTTTTACTAGGTTTTGCACTGACAGGACACGTGTTCCTTCTTTGATTCTCTGCTCGTGTATTAGGACGATGGGTTCGTTGTCCCTTAAGGGAGAGGCAGGTGATATATTAGCGCGATAGTAACTAGTAGTAGATTCGGACTGTGAATAAAGAAAGAACATTTGTGATGTGTGATCGGTCCCGATGGGGAGAGCTCGGGGCATGTGGGGTTGGGGTCGCCATACTATCGCCGTATGGCCCGGTTATGCAAATGAGTTTTGCATATCCGTCCCGTGTCTTTGTGCATGTCCTAGGAGTCATCGGAGTCGTTTGGTGACAGCTGAACACATCAGAAGGAGGGACGGACGCCCGTCGAATCCATCAAAGTACTGGAGTTAGAGGCGGATCAACCAAGCCGAACGGCTCTCCATGGGACCCGCAAGTCGGTAAATTTGCCCCTGAGAGTAGGACAATCGAGTGGCTCTGTGGTGAACGTATGTACATTCACCGGAACTTCAAGGTGGCACTGGCACCCAAGAGTGAGGAAAGGTGTCTCAAATAAACGGAAGTACAATAACAACATAGCGATACACCAGATAGATAAATTTACTTCGAACCAGTGGAGAACTCTGAATGACGATGCATGAGCTCTACACCAAAGGAGAACGGTATGATACTTACTTGTAACAGACTTCGTACCCTCGGAGATGGCATGCTTTGCAAGTTCACCAGGAAGAATCAAACGGACGGAAGTTTGGATTTCACGAGACGAAATCGTGGATTTCTTGGAGTAGGCAGCGAGCTCTGCGAGGTGTAACATGTTAGAGACTACAAGAGTGTGAAAGGCGCGGTACATACTGGATGCCTCCGTTGCAATCCGCTCAAAGATATCGTTCACAAACGAGTTCAAGATGGCCATTGCCTTGTTCGAGATACCCGTATCAGGGTGTACTTGCTTCAAGACTGAAAGACGAGTTAGTGATAAGGGACACTAGCCGAGTGTAGGCACTGACCCTTGTAAATATAAGAGCTGTACGTCTCCTTCCGGACCTTTCGGCGCTTCTTCTTTTCACCCTCAGCAGGTGGTTGAGACTTGCTGGCGGTCTTCTTCGCAGCCTTTGCACCATCAGCCTTCGCAGGTGCCTTCGAGGCAGTAGAGGCTGGGGCTTTGCCGGCAGTGGAAGCTGGCTGTGGATCCCATGAGTACGTGATCAGCGATCAGGATATGACCGACTCACTTTGGGTGCCATTTGCGAATTTACAAGCTGTACAAGGTATGAGACTATAGAAATCGAATATGAGCGTCATTCATGCACGAGCAAGTTGATGTGTACACACCAGAAGTATTATCTGCACGAGCGAGCCTTGGTTGGGCAAAGTGATGGTGGTGAGGGAAAAAGTGCTTGAATAGATGCGACAAGCATGACCTCAGCTTTATGAATGGCCACGAACCCCATTTCAAGGTCCGCTTGCGAGATGGACATCACGTGATTCAACAGACCGCGCCCGTCACGCGCCAGTCACTTAGATTGTCACGCTTTATATACGTCCGCGCCAAACATCGACTTGAATCATTTTGTTGCCATGGCCCTATTGGACAGATAATCAAAATATCCCATTGAGGTAAAGAATCCAACTGTAGCAGCTAAACAGGACAGACAATCTCAGGTACACGAAATTCATCCCTACTCACGCCAAGGAATGCTCACAACATTCCAATGACGAGACCACAAAATCGACGTGTCTCCATAGCAGGCTTCACGTCGTTTCTCGCATGGTACCCTTCACGTCGACCACCTTGAACTCTGGTGCATAGTGTGGGTAGGGGCTTAGCAGTGTCCCGAGACGGTGCAGAACTTCGATCTGGAACTCCTCGAAGGGGAATACTTCACCATCGACCATCAGCGCCCCAGTTGCCGTGAGGGGTTTGGCACGGTATGCAGACGCTTTGAAGTATTGATTCTATTAAACAGGATCGGCAATTCGGTTCCCATCCACAGTTCGATACGCACGGAGCTCAACCAAAAGCTACGGCCAAACTCGGCGCCATTCATCGCGTCGAGCAAGTACTTCCTGCTGACCTACGACACCCGTGTGAAAAAATAGACAGATAACTCGGTACGGATGAAACGTACCATTTCTTGTATCGAAATGTCGACCAAACCGTCATCGGGATGGGAAACAGGAAACTGCATCAGTGACCTGAGGATGTGTTGGAGGGGGGCATGCCGCAAGACAACAGAAATCAACGTACCGGCTGGCATACGGGCCCTTGCCAGCGGCCATCCACAAGATTGGTTTGTCATGCTTGACCCAGTTCTCCGAGGAGTCCGTCCCGTCAGCCCGCTTGTCATCGTCTGGGGTAATGTCAGACGCCGGCAAAGTAGGAGGTACACCTTTTGCTGCACTTCTTCGACGTGCATCGAGTGCATCCACCATCCGTGACTTGTCCTGTTCGACGACTTTGATGGACAACTCCACCTTACAGGGCTTGCGCATTAGCACTGGCGAAAAATAAACAAGGTATGATTCTTCGCCAAGAACACTGGGACTCTCCTACCTCCACGAAGGAAGCCCCAGATGAAGCGAAGATCACCCATCCATCTGAGATGTTCAGTGTCGACGTCGAGATCGGACATGAGACCAACGGTCTGTGACATGAACGATATGCGCTTCTGATTCCCTTGGGTAAAAGAAAACAGGTCGATTTTCATCGGTCGACCTGAAGAAGATTCAGACACGACTGCGCGCCTTTCAGGCAGAAGAACACGAGCCTTTGAGGACGTTGAGAGCTGCCGCACAAGGATCTAGTCCGTCACGAAGACCCAGAATGTTTAGGGAAAGACCGTTTCCAGAGCCCGCGGGTATTGGGGCTACAGGAATACAGAATGCTTCCTCGGGCGTTGCGTGCTTGGCAAGGCCATTCAATACCTCGTGAATGAGACCGTCTCCCGACACAACGACCAATGCGTCATACTTGAGTTCCATGTTCTGCGCGATTTCCATGCCATGGCCGCTCCGTGTAGTAACTAGTGTGCGTGTGTGTCAACATGTATGGCGACGAGAAAACGATGGAATGAACGAACGAGTGACGTCGAGGGTGCACCCAGCGGCTCGCAATATCGGCTCTACTTTTTGTGCGAAAATTTGGCTCGCCTTCCCCTGCCAATGGTCAGTCAAGGATCCTCCAATCAAGGCAAGGCGCGTACAGGGCCACCGTGGGGATTAATGAGCACCTTCAAGACCTTGGAAGGATTCTCGCCTTGGTCGGGAAAGAAGGGAAGACGATAAGCATGGAAGAAGGTGGGTGATCCGCGTACCTTGGTATGCAACCTGGGTAATCGAATTGCACCATTCCGTCGCTAGAGGAACGTCCTTCTCCGCCACGTTACCCCGGATGTGGTTCATATGGAGACGCTCCCCCGACGTGCGCGCCAAGTAGGACACATTGACGGTGGTGCCGGACACGGTGGCAGCGATGAAATTGTGGAGGGGAATTTCGGAATGAGAGTGCCTGGCGCACGAAGCGAAGAGGAACGAACGATTGGCAGCGGATGGCGGGCACGAACGGACGGTCAGTGAAGCTCCTGTGAGGGCAAGAGTGGTGACTACGCCGTTGGAAGGCCCGAGGACGAGCTCTCGAGCGGCCATTGTATGACACGCGAGGGTCAAGGACCATGACGACGATTTGTGAGCTCTGATTGGTTCCACGTTGTCCCCGCTCATCTAACCATAAAAGTAGTAGGAGCACACTGAGCCTAACTTAAAGAATGCTTCAGCTGTCCGAGTCATGGTCTTGTGACTCCCATCCCGGTCCGGTTCCGTATCTGTCTATATATACGTCGTTTGGGATTTCACATCGCACAACTCTCTGATCAGTGGCTGGCCGACATCCATGTCCACCAACTTGGTGCATACCGTCGCCCAGGTCGGGTATGCCATCGGAACGAACGAGCTGTACGACAGGTGAGGTTTCACGAGCGTAACACGGCCACACGACGTGTCGGACGACATACCCCATCAGAGCGCGACCTTCATATCCACACGACAGCATTCGTTTCATCACAAACGCCGTCCACACCGCCGGCGCGCCACTCAACGTCGTCGAGTAAGAACCCCAGTCATCTCCCGCCGCAGCCAGGGGTTCACAAGGAGTATAGAATCGGTGCCGGAACGGGATTGTTTACGCGTGCCTTGATGGCGGACGAGGGCGGTCAAACAAAGATCGCCTCCTTAAGAGCGATCGAACCCAGTTCCGGAATGCGAGAGGTGTTCGAACAAAGAGTCAGCCATGAACGTGTGTCCATCAGCGATGGCACGTTCGATAACGTCCCAACCGTCGAAAATGGCTGGGCAGATCTAATCGTCATCGCCCAGGTCTGTCACAGACATAACATCATTCGCTCCGTCGGACCATCTTTCCTGATACCTTGTACGTGTTCATCAGGCTTTCCACTGGTGTCCCGACTATGGCAAGGCATGTGCAGAGTTTGCTCGGATCCTAAAGCCCGGTGGAGCGGTGGCCTTTATCTGGAACTTGGAAGACAGGTGACCACGTTTCTCCTATGTATCACGCTGTTGTCTTGATCAGACGTTCAGAGATGCCGCTAGGTGGGTCGCTCAGATACGCGACCGCATAGAAATACACGAGGCGGGTACACCCCAATATCGTTTGGGCCTCTGGCGTCAGGCCTTCTCTACGGAGGCTTACAACAACAACTTCAAGCCTCCCGAAGAAAAGGAATGGGTGTACCACGTAGACGCATCGGAGAAGATCTGCGTCAACCGCGCCCTGAGCAAGAGCTACATTTCCATCCTCCCACCCGACGAGAAAGAAAGAGTCGTTGAGGATATCAAAGCTATCGTTGCCAGGGGTGACGGAAAGGTTTGGATCGACGCAAGCAAGGGTGTGTTTGCATACCCCTACAAGACCCTGGTGGTGCTGTCTAGAAAGAAGTAGAAATGAACTTGTTTATTATCCCTAGAAACACTGGCCTGTTGTAGACCCAATCGAAAGCCTCGGCAAATAGAAAGTATATTCCTGGAAGAAACTCAAGGCCATGGCTGTTCTCTTTTCGGGCATATAAACAAGCATCCGGCGTACCAACACACATCACGCCGGAGGAAGAAACACCGCCCAGAGTACACAGCTCACCGCACCCCACACGACGCTCCACGCAATCCACGCTCTGCCCCATCTCGGACGCTCGACGAGCAGCCGTGCCGCCGCCCAATACACCAGCGGGAGCGAGGGCAACACCCGAAGTGCGATTTGCACGTGAGCGTTGAAGGTGAGCAGGAGAGTGAGTGCGAGCGCGTGGAGGACGTGTGGGAGGAGCGAGGGTGCGAGGAAGAGCGAAGGGGGATGGGGTTCGGCGAGCGTGCGCGGCTCTCTCCGTCTCTTATCCACCTCGGCCGAGCGGCGGACGAACACGTGGGGATA
>JBBPRR010000942.1:0-14542 GCA_038093115.1 Hortiboletus flavorubellus | reverse complement strand
AACCAGTAGGTGGAAAAATCTGGAAAAATAGGGGTATATAGCTCATGATAGGGGCTATCATTCCCTATGGTATCAAGGGGTATTGTCCACAGGGAGCTGTGGAAATTCTGTTTCTCGGGTGACTGCTGTGCTATGTTCGTGCATGGAACTTGTTTCGTGCAGGTCATCCACACCATTATGCATTATTTTTAGTGACACAACCACCTAGCGTTACGTGTTACGGTTGCTTCCATACAGACGGGTACAGTAGGAGTTCTATGCCGTACACCATGAAATAAGGGGACAAACTGGTAGACTGTTGCATGGTTACACGCTTGGCCCAAAAGACCGAGTGAGCGGTGGTATGCCAGCGAGACTCCCCCCCAGGGTTACTTTTGATGATGGCCTCCTGGACATCAAGGTGACGCTGTTCAATCACACCATTCGCCTCAGAGTTGTAGGGGGAGATGTGGATGTGCCGAATCTTGTACTGGGTGGCTAGGACGTCCAAGGCCTGAATAAAGGTGGGACTGTTGTCAGTGACAATCTCAGCCAGGAGGCCCCATTGAAAGAGGATATCCTCGAAAATAAAGGAAGTGAGGGCGGTGCTGTTCTCCGAATATAGCAGCCACTACTTGGGGTAGGAGGTCAAGGCGCAGCGGGCCTGAACAATGTACCGGTAGCCGGCAGACCAGGGCATCACCATTGTGTCGAGGTGAGCCTGCTGAAACAGGCCACCGACTATGGAGACGGTCAGAGGGATGTGAAAGCAGTAGGATTGGCAGATCTGGCACTCATGACAAGTGTGGACAAACCACTTGACATCGTCGATGAGCATTGGCCACCAGAAGCGGAGGAGCAAGCAGGTGTGAACTGTGAAGACACCTTTGTGCCCGAGGTCATCGTGAGCCTCCTTAATAAGTCCATACCACCGGGGCTCCAGTACCACTAACTGGTGATGGCTGAGGGGTTCCTGTCACCATAGGGAGTCGTGGAGAAGGAAAAACTTAGTTGCCGAATTGATGAACAACTGGAAGGCTGCATCAGAAAGATCAGCAGGGCGCTCTCGTGTTTGACGAAAGTCACAGATTGAGCGAATCCAGACTTCCTTGGCGATGGCCTTAGCAGACCGGGGGATAGTAGGAGTAACCAGTGGAATGTCCGGATCAACCGAAGGAGAGAGAATGGAAGCATACAGTAAGTAAGGGGAAAGCTGTAAATATGGTCTGATGGGGGAAAAATATAGTCCAATGAAGGTAAAAGGGAGGGGGAGTGATAAGGAGACTGGGAGGGGGTACGGATAGATGCGGGGGTATCAGAGTATGGTAAGGTCTGGTCATTGAGTAATGCAATGCAAAAAGAATAGGAATCATCCAACCAATCCTCGAAATCGTCCTCCTCAGGTGAATCGTTAGGAGAGGAGGAATGATGAGATAGTCCATTGGGATCAGCATGCCTAGCGGCAGGAATGTGATGAAGTTCAAAATAAATAAAAGAATACCAGTGATCCACCAATTAATCGACGCATTCGGCTGTAAGTCCAGGTTATTTATCATACCCTTTACATATTTCGTGTCCATTTCAACAACAAGGTTAGTTGCTCCAAAAATAAAAATGCAGACTGCCCGGAGTGCCTGAAACAGACTGTACAGCTTGAGCTTGGCCTGGGAGTACCAGCTCTCGACGCTCATGAGGCTGATAGACTCAAAGTGGTTCAGATAGCACTTGCCATCCTCATCCTCCTGGGATAGAATAAAACTGATAGCAATGACCAAGATGTCCATGGCAAGGACCACCTGTCAGCCAGACTTGTAGTGCAAGTGGCGGAGCATAAGGAACTTAATGATCTCGTCCTTCAGACAAGTTATCGCATCATGCTGGACATCTCCCCATTCGAATGGGACACCCTTCCTTGTAAGGCCAACGAGCGGTCTAGCGATAGTGGTGAAGTTCCAGATGAATATATGTACCACTCCGCAGGTTCTGAGGAACCCACAGACTTGCGTCAGGTTCTTGCACTCCAGCCAATCCCTTATCTTCTGGATCTTAGCCTCGTGTGGAACGTGCCCTTCAAAGGTGCACTTGTGCCTGACTATGGTTGCAGATGGCACCGCTAGGACAAACTTCTTGGCGGAGACTGTGACATTGACATTCTCAAAGCATTGAAGAATCCTGTTAATGATGATTGTTAGCATCATTCCCATTTTGTCATTCTTGCTACTGTTTTATCTCGCTGCACCTTACCGATACAACTGTACAGTTTACAGAATCTTGTTGTAGCCAATGCACATTATTGAGACTTGACTCCCTTAGTGTTCTCTACCATGTGGTGACTGCTGAGGTATGTCGTCTCTCCATTATCTTGTAGCACCTTGTAACTCACTGTATCTAGTCTTATCTCATCTAGGTATATATACAGCATTTTCTACCATTGTGGTGACCGCTGAGTCTCATCTCCTCTAGCTCGTACAAGTTATGAGCCCTGAGCTTTGATTGGGCAGAGCTCAAGATAACGGGATCTAGGCAATTTGAGCACTCACACCGATCATTACACCACATTAATTTAATATCTGTCTGACATCTTCTCTTCACAACTGGTGACAACCATGGGAAAATACAATCATATCTGCAAGCTCTTGGGAGCTGAAAACTACCCTCAATGGTGTTGACAGATGACACTCTCCTTAAAAGAAGAACATCTCTGGAATCACTGCAGTAGTGGCAACAACCCCATGGATTTCGCAGAGTATACCTCCACCCTTCCACAGCCGGTGGACCCCAATGCCATCACAACCACAGAACGCGAAAAAATCTTAGACTGGTTGGCCAAAGACGCTCAAGCCAAGGCACTGATTGATAAAAAAATATCTATGGTTGTCACCAGTCAACTGAGCAACAATCAATCAGCTCGCGAACAATGGTCAATTCTTTCCCAGCATTATGCTTGTAATGATTTAATGTCACAATCTGAATTATGGTCAAGAATCCGCTTGGAAAAACTGAAGGATGCTGATGATGTGGCCCGTTACCTTGGAGTTTTTGAAGATGCATGGTATTGGTTTATACAAATGGGCATAAGCTACTCAAATGATGAATCAATCTTCAATCTTCTGCAGGGCTTGCCAGAGACAATTGAATGGCAGATCTTTAGAGAGTTCACCATGAACTAGATGACCTCCACCATGTCTACTATGACCACTATGACCACTCCTGCTCCTCTCACCTTTGAAGATATTGTGAAACTCTTCACAGAAAAGGCCAATGCAATCGTCGGAAAGCAGAAGTTAGCTGGTCCAGGCTCTGAATTTGCCAATGCAGCAATCACTCCTTTGCCCACATCAAAGATCAACGCTGTGATGGGTCTACATATGCACAGAAACAATCCTAAGGGTGTTAAATGCATGAACCCTCTCTGTGGAGGGTTGCCACATGCTGAGAATCACGATCACACACACTGTTATTGGCCTAGAGGAGGAATGAAGAGTAGAGCCCTCGCTTGGGTTTATAACAGGAACCAAAAGACTGAGACTGCAGCCGTTGCAACCACTACATCACCTCCATCCTCCAACTTCACAACCAATTCATCCCCCGTAGTTGCATTCCCAGAGACTCGCCACCGAGAGCTATCCTGCATAGCTATCATCAAGGTCCCAGATGACATTTGTTGCCATGCATTTGTTATGTTGACTATACTCAACTCTGGTTCCATATCTCACCTCATAATGGACTGCACCTACTTTGTCGATTTCAGAGAGAAGGATAGACCACTGGTCATGACGGCCAATCATGGCTCTCTTGTCACTATGGGGCGTGAAACTTGTGTTGGGGAGTTGACGTTAAATGGAGAGAGGCATAGGCTAACACTACATGAGTGTCTCCATGCTCGAGGAGCACTCCTCAACCTAATGTCGGTTAGAAGAATGCTCAACCATGGGTGGGATTGCACGTTCAAAGGGTCAAACTCGGGAGGAGAAGTGTACTGTCATCTCTCTCACAAGGGCAAGGATCTCGGTTTCATTTCATTAATTGGAAACTTGTTCTATGTAAACCTTCATTTACTTCATCCAAATGAGCTCAGGACTTCAACTATCTTCGTCAAAGAGATTAGTGCTGTCGTGAAACCCCCATTAACATGGGATATGTGGCATGCCCGAATGAAACCTCCAGGTGGTGACTCAGTGAAGTGACTTCCTTTGATAGTGGAGGGTGTAACTGTCAACATCAACCAACCCCTTAGTTGTTGCAAAGCATGCATCGTGGCCAAACACCCGCAGAAGCCCTTCCCACCTTCTAAGACATTCCATGCTTCTCACATGCTTGACTTGATCCACTCTGACCTATGCAGCCCCTTCCCTGTTCAAACTCCCCACCACAATGTCTACTTCATTGTTTTCCTCAATGACCACAGCCACCTCATCAATGTCCAGTTACTTGCCACAAAGGACCAGGGACTCTCAGCCTGGAAACTGGTTCAAAAATTATGGGAAAATCATTCTGGTCGCACAGTGAAGGTGTTCCAATCTGATAATGGTGGGGAATCCATCAGTTGAGAGTTCACGCAAGCACTTGAAGAATGTGGTATTTAGTGTCAGCTTGCCAGCCCGTACGCTCATCAACAGAATGGAAAGGCTGAGCGCGCCATTTGCACTTTGGAGGGTAGGGTGTTCGCAATGCTCAAGGCCGCGAATCTCCCAAGCAATCTTTGAGGTGAAGCTGTACTCACTGCAGCATATCTCTGGAATCGTACTGAATCTGTTTCCTTACCCCTTGGACTCACCCCCTACGAGATTGTCAATGGAAAGAAACCTGACCTCTCTCACATTTGAGTCTTTGGTTCACGCTGTTGGGCACGTATACCAACTGAGCTGCAAACCAAGTTCGGACCACACTTTCATCATGCCATCTTCCTTGGTTGTCCTGATGGAATCAAGGGGTATCGTGTTTGTAACACTGAAAATGGCTCATTTTTTGTCGCTTGGGATGTCATATTTGAGGAAAGGCTGCCTGCATTGATTAATATTGCAGACAATGATGATGAGGAAGAAGAGAGTCATTTGCAAGCCCTGAACCTGCAGTCACACCTTCCTCTCATTTCATTTTGACTCTGACTACATCCCTGGCCACTGTTCGTGCCCCCGCCTTGCCCTACTTCCTTGGATCTGATGATCCGCCATGATGGTTGTCTTGTCTGCATGTCCTCACGCAGGCAGGTAAAGCTTATGCCGATAAGTGTTTGGCAGTATGGGCCCGCCTGGAAGCATTGTGGAAGAAACATGCCAGTGTTGCTGAAGAGTTGTCAAGCAAGGGGATAGAAGAGAAGCAAGAAAGTGTTGACACCTTAAAAGCAATTGAACCTGATGCAGTTGTGTCTAATGCAGCAGTTAGAGTAGTTGTTGAAGAACATGCACACATCGCCAATGAGCAAGCCCACATCACTATCTATAGCGAAAAATGCTGTGACCCCACACAGCCTGATTATGATATGGGTATTCCACCTGTAACATATGAGGAAGCAGTGTAGCACACTGATAAAAACAAATGGCTTGACGCAATGAATCCCAAGCTTCAAACTATGAAGGAGATGAATGTATACATTGCCATGCCCTTATCCTCAAATTGCAAAGCCATTGGTTGTCGCTGGGTGCTAGAGTTCAAAAAGGACAACAAGGATGGTTCTGTCTACAAGACCAGACTTGTTGCTCAAGGATTCTCACAAATCCCAGGCATGGATTACGGTGCAACATTTGCCCTAGTGATCAAACTGGCTTCCATTCGTCTACTTGCAGCTCTCACTTGTTGGAATGACTGGAAAATCGACATATTTGATGCAAAGCAGGCGTTCCTCTGGGGGGTATTGAAAGAGGAAATTTATATGCGTCAGCCAAAAGGGTTTGAAGAGGGAGATTGGCACAAAAATGTCTGGATGATGCTTTGTTCAATCTATGGATTGAAACAATCTGCTCTGGAATGGTATGAACAGATCTGCGCTGTTATGGCCAACCTGGGATTCACTCATGTGGAGGCTGATTATGTGCTTTTCTACTATGAAGGAGCTGCTGATCCACCCATTGGGATCACACAAGTACACTGTCTTATTGGTTGGCATGTAGACGAAGGGATGGGAGTCTCCAACTCACAGCCATTCCTTGAAAAGGTCAAGAGAAGGATCACTGAACAATTCAGGATCAAAGACCTTGGGCCCGTTGTCTTCTTTTTAGATAAGATCAGTAAAAACACTAAGAAAACACTTACCAGACAACCAATATTATCTCCATGGATAGTAAACCTGAAGCAAGGTGAAGAAAGTACTCTTCCCTGGTCAAGTTGGTACTAGAAACAAGTATCAATCTCGTAGAAAGGGGTTGACTATTAGGTATGTGGTTTGTTCATCAATCGTCAATGAGGTTGTGGGTGATTGGGGTTCAGTAACACGTTGAGGGTCTGGGTTTCTGTTGGGGTGGTGTACAAAATGTACTATTGTTAGTTGGGGAATGATCTAGACAACTCTCGGGTTGCTAGGAGGATACTCTATAGCAACTAGGGTTACTTTCCTAAGATGAACCCTTAATGGGCTTCCAATTAGCTCCTGTGAATCAGGAATGCTCAATTGGGTAGGTAGCATAAATACACTTCACTCTCACTACTGATTCACACACGTCTTTTAGTCACACAGAACAGTCTTTCCTAAACTGATTCTATTATGCACTAAGGAGTTGGCAATCAGCTTCAAATGCTCTGCTCAACCCTTTCCCAGGGTACTAATAAACTATTAGGTCTCCCTACTAGCTGGGGATTTATTCCCTTTAGTTGCCCACTCTGGGGTTTCTTCCTAAAGGTGTCCTAACTGTTCCTATCCTAAGGGATGTAGTATACTCCTAACTTGGGTCTAAGTAGTTCTATTCATAGCATGGGAATTACTCTACACAGCCTCTCTGTTTGTTTGTAAAGGGGTGCACTTGTGAGCACTTTGTTGGTTGAGATTTACTCAAGTAGGAACCTTTTTTTCTAAAAGAGGGAACCTGCCAAATGGGGCTGAATCATGCTCCTTAGATAGTAATTTACATGTGGCTGTGCTACCTTTGGTTCCAAGGTGGCTGTGCCAAAATATGACTCATACTGACTTATACTGACTTACTTTGACTCAACCTGTCAGAAAATGACTAGCAATTGCTAAAAATAGCCTTTGGCTTGGCAATGACTCATGCTGTGCAGATCACATGATCATTTTGCCAGTCTAGGGGCAATGCTTTGCTTGGTCCCCATTTGACTCACTTTAACTCAATATGACTTATTATGACTTATACTGTCCACAGTCACATGATTTGAGTCAGGTGATTTACAACTGAGGTCACATGCTCCATTTGCTTCTCTGACACTTGGCTAAGTACTAAAGTGTAAAAGAGATATTAAGAAAATGAGTAGTTATGTAGTTGTAGGTAGTAATAAAAGTATGTTGGGAGAAATCATTTTATTTCTCCGCAACTTGTGAATGAACAAATAAGAAAAAATAGAGGTATATACTAGACCCTATGGTCTATATGTCCCTCAATTAGCTAAGCATTTGGATCGTGGAAATAAGGTGAAAACTCAAATCTTGGGTCAAATGTTTAATATCACATATTCAATAACTAAGTATCCGCATCCAAACACTTTGGTGCAGGTCACCATCATGAAATACCTAGGAGTTCAGTTTGAGCATGATCGCAAGACTCATCAACTCTGGATGCATCAAAATGAGTACATTACTTTCTTGCTCCATGAGTATGACCTGTCAAAATGCAACCCAGTTCTCCTTCTAGCCAATCAAAAAGCCCCACTCGGTGACCCCAGCACTACCTACCCAGACACTCTGAATCTCTAATCATCCTATCCAAAGCTTGTTGGCGAACTCATTTATCTTTCCATAAACACAAGACCTGACATCGCTTACATAGTTAACTTGCTCACCCAGCATAATGCCAACCCTGAGTCAAGGCATTTCGCCACCATGAAGTGGGTACTTTGTTACTTAGCTGGGACTCAGAACCTTCACCTTCATTATGGAGGAGAAACTGCAGATAACGAACTCCATGCTTATGCAAATGCCAGCTGGGCAAACAAGATAGGGTGTTGATCTGTATCAGGTTATGCCTGGTTCTATGATGGCAGGCTGATCTCACACGTGTCAAAGAAACAGACAATGGTTGCACTTTCCTCAGTTGAGGCAAAATATATGGCAGTGACACATGTAGTCCAAGAGGGTCTGTGGTTATGATCATTATTCACAGAACTATCCATTGTGTTCACATCACCAATCAAAGTCTATCTCGACAACACTGGAGCCATTGCCCTTTCCATGGCAGCTAAGTTTCGTCAACATTCCAAACATATTAACTTACACTACCACTTTATTCGTGAGCACATAGATAACAATACATTTCAACTAATCTGGGTACCTTCTTACAAAAACATTACTGATGTTCTTACCAAACCTCTTCCGCATCCTGTCTTTGTCAAATTCTTGGGCATGCTCGGTATGGTGGCTTAACGAAGGGGGTATGTTAGCATCATTCCCATTTTGTCATTCTTGCTACTGTTTCATCTCACCGCACCTCACCGATACAACTGTACAGTTTATATAATCTTGTTGTAGCCAATGTGCGTCATTGAGACTTGACTTCCTCAGCGTTCTCTACCATTGTGGTGACCACTAAGGTATGTCCTCTCTCCATTATCTTGTAGCACCTCGTAACTCACTGTACCTAGTCTTATCTCGTCTAGGTATATATACAGTGTTCTCTACCATTGTGGTGACCACTGAGTCTTATCTCATCTAGCTCATACAACAATCAGGTGTTTCCAAATAAATAATCTGATGCTGGGGTTCTCAGGGATGGTCTTATAAGATCGATTTGGTCTTTGGTACCGGATGGTCTCAGTCTTGACCAGCATGTCATCGATAAATGGCTCGGTGTAAGGAACTGAAGTTCCTTGTGATCGTATCCTATCATTCCACCGACTTCCACATCACTCCTAATCATATTCCAATGAATCCTAGCCCAACCCGATCCAATCCGATGCAACCCGACATTATCTGTCCGTTTCCGGATCTCTGCACGTGCAAGATCTATCTGGATCTTTGTTTTTCATTCGGATTGTTTTCTTTTGGTTTCATTGAGCTGTCATATCACTTCGACATAGGCCTAGACCCCTTTGTAGTGTTCCGCATGATTTCTGTTTACCCGTGAAGGGACGATGTTCTTTTTCTTTTTCTTTGACATACTTGGTTATCGATTGATATTTCCCTTATTAGGAAGAGTCTTGGGTGTTCCCTTGACTATAAAACCCCTGTAGTGTGATGGATAATACCTCTTTCGCCCGTGTGCACTGATCACCCATTGCCTTGCTGCGAAGCCGTGTCTTTGCGAACCTCGTCACTTTTCCGCTCATATCCGGTCCTCGTCCTTGACTGGATCTCTCTTATCTCGTCACCAACTCATCAAATCTGCTCAGGGTTTTTGGATTCCAACATCGAACATATATTTCTATTTCCTTCTATCTCTACTTCATTTTCCGAATCTTTTTCTCATCGTTTTTCCGGATCGGATTCGTCCACATTTAGCCCCTATCTTTTCGGATTCCTTTCCAGATAGTGTAGTCAGGTCCTTCGCCCCCACCAACCTCTTTAGGGTCCCTGGGACGAACCTATTCGTACCCTTCTTTCTTATTTTTCTAGTATTCCTCTTGCTATTGCAGCACAGACGGGACTAGTGTTTTACACCGCACTTCAATGTGTGATGCTTCCACTTGGATCAACCTCACCGGTCTTGCTCCCTGGCTCGACCTGGACGCCGCCACGGTCTCACGGTTCAACTTGCGGCTTGTTGGGTGGTTCATTGGGCTTCCCGGGTCAACATCCATCATCAGCCTTGTCGCCCATGGCCTCTATGCCCCCTCCGCGCTCTCTTGACATTCCTGGCAACCTCGTCTTGACCTGCACCTTGCCTCCTCGACCTCTCGTGCTCGCTGGCTAGTCAGGCAGCTCTGTGGGTGCGTCTGGACGATGCTTGTCATTGTCCGTCGCATCCCCAGTGTCGTCTGATGGTCTGGGTGCATTCGTCGACTCCATGTCTCCATCTGGGTGGGTGCACGACGCGCTTCGTGCGCTCGCGCTGGTCTTCATCGGCCAGTCCGTTTCATGTGTGGTCAGCTCCCTGCTGCTGCTCATCTGACCTGCATGCTCCTCCTCGAGCGGCATGCTCTGAGGTGTGCACAATGTTGTCGTGGTGGTCTCGTTTTCGGACGTCTCTACCCGACCATTTGCAGGACTGTCAACACACTCATGTGCTTGACTCCATTCCTCATTACTAACCCCTTTTCCAGTGTCCTTTATGCCACCTGCTACCTTGAGTTGGTCTTCACCTTGTGGTTTTGTTCCACTTGGTGCCCGTACTACGATACGCATGGTGGCCGTCTCGACTGGTGGTGTTGGCGACTCGTTCTCTGGCCTCGTGGGCCCTGCGCACATTGCATCTGGGTTCACGATGTCAGCGGTCATGTTGTTGACCTGCTGATCTGCTGTTGGGCTGCTTGCCAGGGTCGCGAGGCCTACACCGTCAGTCGTTTCGGCCGTGGTCTCTGTGCCTGGTCCTTTCACTGCAGCTGCACCTTCGTCGACTCTCCCGCGCGGCTTCTCACCCTCTTGTTTCAGCGCACGACACTTCTTGTCATGTCGACTTTTGGTCTGGGTGCTTCTGGACTCGACCTCGACTCCTTTGCACTCATGTGCCTTGTGGCCACACTTGCCACACTTCTGACAGATCCCACGGTACATTGTAGGTACCCACACAGCCACTCGTGGTGCTGCATTAGTGGGCTTGTCGAATATCTTGCTTAGGTAGTCGAAGTACTCGTGAACTGTCGTTAGATGGATGTGGTCCCAAATAAATGGCAGGGTGGTGGTTACCAGCATGTACTGCGCTTCCGTGTCGTCGCACATCCACGCAGCTGCACACCATGGGTCCCATGGCCTATTTGGTTTTGTTTTGGTCCCATCCAGTAGTCCAAGTAGATCTTGTGTTTCTGCTGCTTGAAAAAGCTTCTTGCAGTAATCTGACCAATTCCGCCCATCTGCCGCAAGGTCTGGAATGAGAAATTTCTTGCCATTCTTGGCTCATGTCGAGTAAGGCATTTCTCCAAGCCTGAGTGAGTGAACTCTTGTGGTCACCCAAAAGCACCAGGGCTCATAACCTGTAAAATACTTAGTAAGTCACTAAGTAAGACTAAAGGTAAATGGTCCAATGTAAGGTACTGCTTAAGTAAGCAAGTAATACTAAATATGGAATAAAGAATCCAACACTCCAGTGTCACCGTCTTCACATATTGTGATGTGCGGCTGATCCTACAATATATTGAATTAATATATAACCTTTCTGGTGCATCCGATCTGCCCGATACGGCCTCGATATGTCCAAATGACATGGTGAGTGGTTTTCCTTGCTCAGGTCTGACTGACTCATCTAGGTTGTAACTTAAGTTGTCCTCGGCGGCGTGATGGGTCCAGATAGTTGGTGGGTGACCTGGGATAAGCAGGAGGTGGTGTGGATGGCCTAGGTGTGTTTGTCGTATCTTGTTTGTAACGTCAACACTGACTCGCCTTGATATCAGCTAGTAGGTCCGTTTTGACTCATTTTGAGTCATGGCATGCTCTGCTTGTTGCGCCATCCATTTGGCCACTATTCCCATTGTATCTGCTGCTGTCAATAACCTTTGGGCAGCCCCAATCGACTTCTTCGCCACTCAATGCCTCCTGCTCCCTCTGTGACCCTCCTGGGTCCTTGTATCGGCGTGGCGCATTTGTTTCAGTAACACGTGCATTTCCGTCGCTCATGGTGCGTGTCCCATCGTATTCAGCATGGTTGATAACCTTTTTGTGGCCAGAATCGACCTCAACACCTCCCAAATCTCCCAGCCTGCCTCTATACTCTCTAGCCCCGGTATGTGGACACGATGCGATCATCTCTGCACTGTGCGTGTTCCCGTTGTCTATGGCATGTCCCTGGGTGCCCTGGATGTTGCCTGGTATGACCGCTTCGTTGTCTGGTGTGCTTGGCTTGTCTGGGAGTCTACTTGGTGAGTACTCTTCCTTACTTTGTTCTGGCTGAGCACAAACTTGTTCTAATGCATTCTGCAGCTTCTTCAGCTGCTTCCTAGCGTCCTCAACACTTTCTGATGTACCCAACATGTTCATATCGCTGCCGGTAAGTCTGTTGTAGCAGCTTGTATGACTGAACCTCTCCTCCTTGAGCTCAATGCTCGGGGGGTCGTTTCATCGCTGTGTGGGTTTGGCTGGGCTGGAAGGTGGTGGTGGGGGCTCTGGGGGTGCTCTAGGTACGTTGTTGACTGCTGTTGCACTATGCTGATCATTTTCTTTGTCAGCCTTTGTCAATCGTACGTGTGCACTCGCACTTCCTCTCTCCCCCACGATCGATGCGATATGGTGCGTCCTTGCACTCTCCACGTTGTCCTGTAGGACCTGTGATGCTTCCTCTGCAGCCTCCTCATTGTCCACTGTGTCTGCGCTTCAATGCACGACACTTCCATTGTGTTCGACTTTGCTGGTCTTGCTCCTTGGCTTGACCTGGATACCGCTGTGGTCTCGCAGTTCAACTCAGAACCTGGTAGGTGGTTCATCAGGCTTCCCAGCTCGACGTTCATCATTGTCGTTGCTGCCCACACCCTCCTCAGTGCTTCTCGACATGCCTGGCAACCTCATCTCAACCTGCACCTTAGCTCCTTAAGCTTTTGTGCCCATTGGCTGTTCAGGTGGCTCTGTGGGTGCATTTGAACGATGCTCGTCATTGCCCATTGCGTCCCCAGTGTTGTCTGATGGTCTGGATATGTTTATCAACTTGGCATCTCCGTCTGGGTGGATGCACGACACACTTCGTGTGCTCATGCTGGTCTTTGTCGGCCAGTCCGTTTTGCATGCGGTAAGCTGTATGCCTCTGCTGCTTGTCTGGCCAGTGCACTCCCCCTCGAGCAGTAGGCTCTGGGGTGGATGTGGTAGTGTTGTCATGGTAGTCTCTACCCGACTGTGTGATTCGTCGATACACTTGATATGTGCTCGATGTTTGTCGGCGTCATCACCCGCTCGTGCTGACAGTGTGGTGTTCAACTTGACAGGTGGTGGAGGTGGTTTAACAAAATGTGAACTGCTCACCAAAATCGTGAGGCTTACACCATCAGTCATTTCAGCTGTGGTCTCTGTGCCCAGTCCTTTCGCTGTGGCTACCTCTTTGTCGACTCTCCCGTGCAGCATTTCACCCATTTCACCCATTCACCCCTTCGTCTGGCCTGTGTTAGAGACCGATCAACTCCTGGTGGAACTCCGGAACTCCAGAGTTGTGCGGATGAATAGGACTTCAGCTTCAGCTTATGTGCTGCGCTGACCTGCATGAAACTAGTTTCATACACACACATAGCAAAGCAGTTACCCGAGAAACAGAATTTCCACAGCTCCCTGTGGACCATACCCTTTGATATCATAGGGAATGATAAACCCTATCATGACCTATATACCCCTATTTTTCCAGATTTTTCCACCTACTGGTTATTGAGATATTCATTAATCTCTTTAGTCATACCCTTACACTTGCAAATATGTACATAGCACACTATTTCTTTGATTCCTCTTTATTTATCTGATTACTTAGCTAAGTACCAGTGAGACGAAGTGATCATGTGACCCCTAGCTACCATGTGACCTTGTCCCCATTAGTCTGTACAGCCCTGCACAGCATAGCCAGCCTCTTTGGCAGAGCATTCCAAACTTGGACTCCTTTGCTCAAAGTGCTTTCCCTTAGTGTGCCTGGGTTTGACAGCTTGTGCCTGGCATTAGTAATTGATTGTGCCTTAATTTATAAGCCACCAAGCCTCCTGATTGGCTAGCACAGCCTCCTGTATTTATGTATATAAAGGGGAGCATTTTTGTTACGATTGGTATATTCTCGTACCCCTATGTTCATTGGACTTAACGTTTTCTACGCTAACAACAGACAATCTTATCTTTATCTTATCTTGATTCTTGCTTGCCCTTATCTCGTGCGTTATAGTCGTCTCATCTCCCTTCACCCCGTTTCACGCACGAGACTTCTCATCTTCTCCGTTTCACATTATGTTTCATCTCCGTCTCTTCTTATGTTTCACCATTTCACAGAAGTGTTTGATCACGCTTCTATTCCATTCCTTGATACACGCGTTTCACTTGTGTTACGCTTCTCTTCCATTCTGCCACACTGCGTGTTGGCCTCATGCGTTTCACTTCCATTTCACCCTATGCCCTTTTCTCCTTTTGTTCCCGGATCGTTATATACGACCACAACATGTACATACCGCTAGTAGGTACTTAAGGCTCGATGCCAGCGCCAGAGAACTCCAGTCTAGTTCTCTTGGTGTTTTCCCCTAAAGCACTATAAGAAGGACTCCTATTGGCCTGACAAGCCTCTTCTCTTTACGCCCCAAGTCTACGGCTATCTTTTGGCAACCTAAGGGAGCTACGCTCTAGGGTTGTTTCAATTTTGGC
>JBBPRR010000941.1:0-14556 GCA_038093115.1 Hortiboletus flavorubellus | reverse complement strand
CATATACGCATTTCCCTTTGTTTACATACACCAGTGCACGCCTCATTTTCGGCGCTTGTTCGTGCTGGCAGTCTTTCCAACGAAACATTGTTCCTCTGCGAACGCGTATAAGGGGCTATCTGCAAGACCGACAGCTCGTCACCCTTTTCATCAGACATCTCCTGCTCGACGCAAATGACCTCTTATCCCGCGCTGTGGTCTTCTCGTCTACCTCACACCCTTCCTACGTCTAGCGCGATAGCGATTATTCATCTCAGATATGGTACTCAATCGCATACATTCAGCATGGACACCATGGTATTCGACAGTTGTTCGTCCTGTCTCACGCCCGCAAGGGAAGTGACCTCGGCTCTCTGCAGAGTGATCTGCCGTAATCGTTTGCAATCATCGTCCCACCCGTTCGTTGCCTCCCGTCTACGTAGACGAGACACCGGATATCCCAGCAAAGCACGTACTGGCGAGCACCACTTTTTCCTTATCGTTCAGTTTCACAGTGACTTATTTTTATTTAATGCAACATCATCCTTGTGTTCAAGGCATCTGTGGTCGTGAACTCGAGGATTATAGACCTATTACGCTCGAAACAGGTGTGGTCGCTCGAGTGCCAAGAAGTGCAAAATCAAACTAGGAACCCCCACATTGATAGGGACGAAGTCGGCTTGTCCCTTGTCCCGATGTACAATCCAGCCTCTGCGAGCGCCTCGACTTCTTTCAGAGAACGGAGTCGTTTCATGCATTGTCAACATATATACGTCAGCTTCGCTTGCTCAAGACGGCCCATGATTTGGACTTGCATTGAATTTATGTCCTGCACCCGCGTTCGGCGTCCCATCATGGTTGAGAGTGCTGATGAACTCCAGATTATGGCGCTCCCCGACTTTGTTATCATGGGGATCGTGATATTCGCTCCACCTGTTCCGAATTCCTTGTCGACGATTTCATCCGCCACAATTAGTAACCACGTGTCGACAAAAGGGCGCTTTTCTAATTTCACATGAAGATGCAGGACGCGTTTACTTAAGCCACGACGGATGAACTAAAAAGTATGATGGTCACATCTTGTCACGATTGTCTTTGAGATGCACGGCGATGGCAGAGTCACGAATCGCTGCCCCCGGACGTGTGGTCACGACAATTAGCTATTCATCGACAAGGGTATAAGTAAGATGCGAATCTGCTACAAAGCGATGACATACCAGAACTCTCGGTAGGGTCCGAACTTGGGTTTCCTTTTTGGATCCTAACCGGGGACGTTGAGCATCTAGCTGTTTGTGGTCCACCTATAGCCCAAAGGGGGCACCATCGACGCGAATACTGTACCTCCAAGTTTGACAAAGCCTCACACACTTGTTGACCAAATGGCTGTCATACAAGATACCCCCCTCGAGCAACTGATGAAGAGCTTTCTATGACAGCTTCTGAGAGTGGTTGGAATGCACATAAGATGAGTGACGGTAATGGTGTTGCCTACTTACGGGTTTCATGGTAAATCTCAATTGAAGCTTCCCCCGAGTCGACAGAGTCGATCGCGATACGTGATTGGTAGCTGCAAGGTCTGAGAAGGACTGACTAGCGTATCAAGCCATCTCGGATACTACTGCGGTGAGAGCATGAATATGAAGGCTGTTAGTGACGCGTTACTTACCCAACGTTTAGAGGAAGAGATGATGACGAGTACTAGGTTCGGAGGACTCTTTCCGGTTTCGCTGAGAGGTTGATCAACGACCGGAAGGTGCCAGTGGGGTGAGTCTTTTCTTGTTCCTTGTTTGTGTCAAGGCGACAGGCCGGGGGGTTCCTCGTCAATATACTAAGTTGAGAGGACTCGAGGTGAGAGAGGAGAGAGAAAACACTCGGATGATCTCCCTTCACCGGGAATTCCTCAAAGCACGCGAGGCGCTTGCGGCGGCCCGAGGTATGTCTACTTTGTTCACTTCGGTCCCGACCCACACGGATTGACCGATGGGTTTAGGGATACCGACGATCTTGGTCGATGCGACGCCTGTGAGCTTGGAGCGATCGCGGATGGGGATGGCATTCCGAGGAACGCGATTCGACGAGCCCGATGCCGTCTCCATGGGTCTTGTTCAATGCCGTCGCTCGAGCTGGGGGCGAGGGAACGACCCGCGGTGCATGGGCGGCGGGCGAGCGACATGAGTATCTTGTCTGTAGATATGGGACAGGGAATATATTGGTATGTCGTTGGAGGGGTGATTCGGATCTCTCATCCATCTTTTTATTTCTGCCTTTAGCACGGGGAGCGGGGACAACTGCGATATCTTCAAGAGTCTCGTACGTACCCCCACGGAGAGGATGGATCGAGCGCGATCACCTAATGATGATGTCGTCGACAAGAATGAACCCGCACGAGGGAAAAGAACGCACCTTGTTTGCATCCTCCCACAGACCCCTGGCTATGTACGCCTTGCTTCGCCTGATGAAGAGGTCTTGAGGTGTAGGGGATAGTGCGACGGAATACTCGGAGATGGCTACGTCAAATTGCCGGGCATGCATTGCAACATCTCCGCGATACTCTGGTTTCTTTGAGAAACGCTGCCTGAATTCTGACAGGGAATGGTCGCAAAAACGACAATGCATAAACGATATGTAAGATTACGCACCTAGAATCCATTCCGCCTGCTCCACATCTAGGTTTTTATCTCCCAGTTCGGCTATCATTCCGCGGAAGCACTCGGTCGCAGCGGTGATCTGGTTGAGAGCCTGATAAATCTTGAATCTCGGCACCGTAAACTCGAGGGTAACAGAGTGTCAAGCCCACGAGGAGCACCGGAGCAAAGGGAGATACTCACATTGACAGTGGCAGCCAAGGCATCTTTCCACGAACTGTTTGCTAATTTAAATTTTACCCACCCTCTCAAGAGCGGCATAGGGGATGGTGAATGGAGGGTGGTGTCACCACTGCTCTCGGGGGTAGAGAGACATCGTTGCGTAAAATCTGGTGAAATTTCGAACGCATGGCGGAGGGACAGGGAAAAAATGAATCACCAGCAAGCGAGGTGGGGATCAGTCCGGTGACATAGACCTCTTCGTCGACGGTATTGACTATATTCAGTAGAGACTCGCCCGCCTCCTTGATGCGACCACGGCGGCACAAAGACGCTGTCGAATTGTGATGTCAAGATTATTAAACTCCCACCCAAATATCTGTCAAATCATAAGCGATTTCGGCGAGTAACGGTATGGCCAGTAAGGGGCTTACCAATGAGATTACCGACAGTGCTTGACTCGCATAGCGTCGCATCTGGGCTCGTGCACGTTCAAACGACCCAATCGCACTCTCGTAGTCGCCACTCTCCGCGTGCGAGTTTCCAAGGAGAAGGTGCATATATGCCTGGTAGAAATATCGGTAAGCGTGTCTGTTGTGTGGCAACACAGGTAGATGTGCCTGAACCACGTAGGATATCGCATTGAAGTCCACCGAAGCGATGAGGTCGTCTACGCGGGATATCGCATCGTCGTACTCTCCGGCCGTAAACACGACGACAGCCTAGATACATGAGGACCCGAGAGCAACCGAGCTCGAGTGTGTGGAATACATACCTTGATCAAGAGGAGAAAGTTGACGTGAGATGGATGAGAGTGTGCGAACGCGATATCGCACGCCCGATATGCCTTGTGCTTTTCCCCGATGCCGACAAGCGCTGCACTCCTTGCAATGTAGCCGATAGCGGACGGCTGACTTTTGATAGACTTCGCGCAAATTAGGGTTAGCATTAGCGTACGTGAGAGCAGAGAAACAAATACCTCTGCGGCATCGGCGATGGCAGCGTGCCACTGGCGCAAACGTGCTCTGACGAGAGCCCGACTAGCGAGTGCATGGTGGCTTGGATTGCGAGACCTGTTGACTCTTGCGGTCAATGATGTTTCTGCGTTCGCAAGTTGACCGATCGAGCTTCCAAGAATCGAGCGCAGCGTCGTCGATCTGAATATCTGGTTCCCGGAACGTGAGCTGTAAATGATACAAAGGGATTGAGTCCCACGTGTAACGATGACCAGAGTAAGGAAGATGGTACGCATGACAATTCAACGAGACAGTACTTACAATGATGCGAGATAGACTTCGAATGGCGATTTTTGCATCCCTTCCACCAATTGCAATAAACGACTCGTCTGGAGAAAGTGCGATTGAACCTATGTCCCCAAGGTGCTGGGTGAGACCGAGCTGGGTGTGTCGCCATATCCTAAAATATGACGGTATGTTTGGTAGAGCATGCAATAAATCCCTCACGCTTCGGTAGGGCAATGCACGACAATTTGTCGGTATTGGGAACTGGCCATTCGGAGACCGTTGACCCCGTGGATGCATGATTTTACCATCGGATACGACAACGAGGTAGTTGTTGAACCAGCGAAGACCACTGCCGTACCACGGGATGAACTCTACTTTGATATCCACGAGCGGGCGGTAATCACCGCTGTCATAAACTCGAATGGAATCAGGAATGGCTGTCACGATTCGATCGCCCTGTGGCGAGTATTTCGCTGCGAGCACCCATTCCCCGTAGCGGAGGGTTTGTACTCGTTCGCGCGTTGCAAGGTCCCAGACGACGGCTGCATTGCTATCCGATGCAGAGATGGGTCGAGTCGAGTCGGGTGAGAAGCCGACTCCGTTGACAGGACGGCCATCCTGGAGTGCCAAGACTTGTTTGTATGTCTTTGCATCCCACACAAGCACGTCGCCCGGGCGTGTCCCAGCTGCGATCCATCGCCCGTCCTTGGACACTGCGAGACACAGGACCGTCCCCCCCGCTTCCAGTCTTGCCATTTATTTCCCGTCCTGCACTCTCCACACCCGAGCACCACCGTCACCGCCGCTGAAGAGGTACTCGCCATCCACTGAGAATGTCACCGCATATAATAATCCTCCACCGACGTCGATTTCCATTGGGTCACGGTGTTCTTCTCCAGCGGTCAGTATCAACGCGGCACCAACTGCTCACAACGCACCACTCGTTGTCGACGACATGGTCATCAGCGACACAACGTAGCACGGCAATGGAGAGAGTCAATGGAGAAGGTGCGGTGTGCATGATCAGTGACCTCGTGTTTATAACGTTTCTTGCAGGTTGTGTTCCCACGAAGAATTGCTCCTCACAGCCCGGCACCCTTGTCATCAGGCATCACTCGCTCGACGAAAAATACCTCTTTCCGTGGTCCTCTCGTTCGCCCCACATACATTCAGTATGGTGTTTGACAGTCCCCCAAAGACGTAGCCGTCAACGACTGGGAGGCGCTGAGGTGAGTCTTTTCTTTTTCCTTGTTTGTGTCAAGGCGACAGGCCAACTAACGGTGGGTGGTTCCTCGTCAATGTACTAGGTAGAAGGAACTCGAGGTGAGAGAGGAGACGCTTAGGCTGGTGGCTGGTCTCGTAGGTCTGGACAAGGTACGGTCTCAGCTGCGGAGGATTTCCCTTCGCCGAAAGTTCCTCCAAGAACGCGAGGCGCCGCTTGCGGCGGCCCAAGGTATGTTTACTTTGTTCACGTTGGTCCCGACCCACGCGGATTGACCAATGGGGTTAGAGATACCGACGATCTTTGATCGACGCGACGTCTGTGAGTAGCCCACCGAGGACGTTGGGTTCGCGGGATGTCACGTCCCCTTGGAGCGATCGCGGATGGGGATGACATTCGGAGAGCGATTCAACGAGCTCGACGCCGTCTCCGCGGATCTTGTTGCCGTCGCTCGAATTAGGGGCGAGGGAACGACCCGCAGTCCATGAGCGGCGGGCGAGCGACGTGAGTATATTGTCCGTGGATATGGGACATGGAATCCATTGGTATGTCTGGACATTTCCTTGGAGGGACGATTCGGATCTCTCATTCATCCTTTTTTTTTTGCCTTTCGAACGGGGAGCCGAGACAACTCGCTAGACGAGCCGGTCGGGAGGTGAGTGAAATATGCACGATCACCACGTCCCCGTCTTACGCATCGCACCACACCTACAGATGCTGAGGATGTTACAAGCGGCACCAGAAGAGACCGACACCTAAAGCTCTTCTATTACGTGGTCATATTTACTCGTATGTGGACTAATCTATAGACACGCGACATTAGTTTTCCTTTTGCTTGATACATCGCAGGGACCCTGTGAGGTACTGGATGAACGCAAGCGTGTGCACACGTCGGGGGAATGTCAATTGGGAATCGAGAGGGGAGGGGCAGATTATAACAAGGGAAAGACCTCGAATCTCAGAGGTCCAGCAGGGATCCAGGCATACCCGTCCCCACCATCACAGGCAGGCTAACCAGACCTGGGTCCGATAGGTACTGGTGCACAACCTTGCGTGCTGAGGTTACCGAATATACAAGAGCGCATAACCCACAGGAGGTAAATAACCAAGTTCGATTAGAACATCAGCGCCCCTCGGGCAAGGTTACGAGATTTCCAGGAAACGACAAGACGAGAAATTAATCTACGAAAAGATACTCCCGGGAGCGATGACAAGAGAGGGGTTTGTAGATGGGAAGAAAAGTGAAAGGCAGAGAACAAGCATCGTATGCTGAGCGCGCCGACCGTTACAGCACGTCCAGTGTGCCCACACTCTGTACCAGCTCGTTCAACATCGTTGGCGTGATCTCGTCTACCTGGACTTTGATCAAACTATCCGCAGCGACCCTCCTATACGCTGCTACATTCCTGAGGTAAGGTGTGAGCAACAGCGCACCAAACGGTTGTCCCAGCCGAGCAATGACTTCCAGGGCTCGCGTCTGCGTTTCTGTTGGCGATAACGATGAGGGGCGGAGTGACGCCGAGCTTCGAAGGGTTCCACTCCAAATGCGAGCAATGAGTTGCACTGTTCGTGCTTGTGGCACTGCAGACAACAATGGCAACGAGCCTACTGAAGAAAGCCGGTCGTATGAGTTCTCTTCGGGTATTTCTTCTACTACGCTTCCAATAGGCTGTTGGTCGAGGAGAAAGTCAATCCAAGGATGAACGAGGTACAGAGAACCGAATCGAGAAAGATCTTCCTCGGTCGTGATCTCCACAACCCCTACAGTCGTCTGTGCACGGAAAAAATGCTGCGACCCAATCCGAGAAGCCGATAAACGCTGGAGTTTGAAATTGAGGCATGGAAGTTTCATCCGTTTGCCTGCGAACGACGGCACAGGGAGATCGCGAAGTCGATCATACAACGCCATAATTGAGGTACGCTTAAATGAAGAGGTCCACAATCTGGCGGTGGCCTTGTCCATCTCGGCGGCTTCAAGCGCCAGCGGGACGTGCGTTGTCGGAAGCTGGTTGAAAACACCAAGATTAGCAGGGAGGCAGCTGTTGAAGCTGCCAGATCTTCCTGTCCATGCTAGAATACTCGTATCTCCCGAGCTCGTGAGGAGCTGTGCCAAGAATCGCCCGAGTGCCTTGTCCCCCTCCCCATATACGACTGGTAGGGACATGGAAAATATTCCAAGCAACGAGTAAGCTGCATCTTCAACCCGTGTCGTTTGGCGTGTCGAAGCTAGACGCAACTTCTCCCGGATGTCATCCAGACCCGGTCGGAGGGCCATCAAGGCTCGCGCCGACACACGGGTTGCCTCCTCCATCTCCGCGATGATCTCCGGCGAGTCCTTGTGATTTGGAATATCAACGTTCAGGTACGGCTTCCAGTCTTCAGTGTAGAATCGGACCACCTTGGATGCGTGATATTCCTGCAATGTCCAGGCCCGGCTATTCCAAATGCTCCTTATGAGATCGCCCCGCTTGGATGGAGAGCGAACGCCACGAAGCAAGACGATTGTCACGGCGGAACCCTCGTACCACTTGAACATGGATACCAGGGCCTCTTGAAGTACGAAGTGATCTGCTTTATTGATACAACACGTATCGCTCCAAGCCCAATGGAACCCAGAATCCCGCACGATCTTGCAGAACATTTGTAGCTTGTCGTGAGTGAAAGACTCTTCCAGCTCGTACACCACGATGCGTACGACTTGCTCGAACAGAGGCTCGTTGTCTTCCCACTTGTGCGAAAACGTGGCGTAACGGTAGTACTCTGCAACTTCGTGGTTAATGCGGGCCCGATCGATGTGTGTGGTCATGGAGGAGACCAACTCCTGAAATATGGGTTGTGATTCGAACAAGTGCACTCGCCCAGACTTGTCGATGAGACGACCGGAGTCGGTGTTAATGAGCACTATTGGGGATTCGCAAATGGCGCTTTCAATCGCCGCGCGAATTTCCGTCTTGGTTTGCTCTGGATTTACGTATTCATGGTAACGCCCTACAAGACGAGATCGATATATAAACATCCTCACGAGGACGGTGGACTTACCACCGATCTCTGGGTCAGGTGACTGCAATATCTTCAACAGCATCGTCTCGAACATGCCAACAGCATCACCATAGCGTCCTGCCCCATGTAAAGCTGCGTGCTTCCTCTCGTATCCCCACGGAGAGGATGGATCGAGCGCGATCGCCTAACAATGATGCCGTCGACAAGAATGAACCTACACGAGATAAAGGAACCCACATTGTTCGCATCATTTAATGCATTCTCCCATAAACTCAGCGCTACGTACGCCTTGCTTCGCTTGACGAAGAGACCTTCAGGTGCGGAGGGATCGAGGGATAGTGCGATTGAATACCCAGAGATGGCCTTGTCGAGTTGCTGGGAATTTATTGCAGCATCTCCGAGATACTCCAGTTTCTTGGAGAAACGCTGCCTGAAGTCTGACACGGAATGGTCACACAAATGACAATGCCTACGTGGTATGCGAGACTGCTCACCAAGAACCCATTCTGCCCGCTCAATATCCATGTTTTTATCTCCAAGTTCGGTCATCATTCCGTGGAAACACTTGGTCGCATCAATGATCAGGTTGAGCGTCTCGAGATGATCGCAGAGAGCCCGGTAAATCGTAAATCTTGACGCCGTAAACTCAAAGGCAACGGAGTGTCAAGCCCACGATGAGTACCAGAGCAAGATGAGATACTCACGGCGACAGCGGCAACCAAGGCATCTTTCCACGAACTGCCGGTCAATTTCAATTTCAATTTTACCCACTCCCTCAGGAGCGGCGTAGGGGACAATGAATGGAAGGTTGTGTCGCCGCTGGTTTCGAGGGTGGAGAGACATCGTTGCGCGAGATCTAGTGGGGTTTCAAACGCATGACGGAGGGACAGGTAAAACATGACTCACCGGGAAGCCAGGTGGCGATCGGTCCAGTCAAATAGGCCTCTTCATCGACGGTATTTATGATATTTAATAGAGACTCCCCTGCCTCCTTGGTGCGACCGGCGGCATACAGGGCTTCACAAAGACGCTGTCGAATCCTGATGTCAAGATCATCGAGTTCCCATCCAGATACCTGTCAAAGATCGCAAGCGGTTTCGACAAGTTTAGGCGATAGGAGGCTTACCAATGTGATCACCGAAAGTACTTGGCCCGAACAAGGTCGTATCTGGGCTCGTGCATGCTCAAACGATCGTATCGCACTCTTGTAATCGCCACTCTCCATGTGCGAGTTTCCAAGGAGAAGATCCATATATGCCTAGTAAAAATGTTGGTACGGATGTCTGTTGTGTGGTAACGCGTTTGGACGTGCCTGGACCACGTAGCATATCGTGTTGAGGCCTACCGTAGCAATGAGGTCGTCTACGCGAGATATCGCATCGTCATGCTCTCCGGCGGTAAACACGATGATAGCCTAGAATGTGAGGATCCGAGGGCAACCAAGCTCGGGTGTACGGAACACATACCTTGATCAAGAGGAGAAAGTTGACGTGAGATGGATGAGAGTGTGCGAACGCGATATCGCACGCCCGATATGCCTTGTGCGTTTCCCCCATGCCGACAAGCGCCACACTTTTTGCAATATAGCCAATGATGGATGGCTCAATTTTGATAGACTTGGTACAAGTTAGGGTCAGCATCAGGGTACGTGAGAGCAGAGCAACAAACACCTCTGTGGCATCGGCGATGGCAGCGTCCCACTGCCGCAGACGTGCTCTGACGAGAGCTCGACTAGCGAGTGCATGATGGCTTGGACCCCCGGAATTGTTGACTGCTGTAGTCAACAATGTTTCTGCGTTCGCGAGTTGACCGTGCTTCCAGGAATTGAGTGCAGCGCTGTCGATCTGAATGTCTGGTTCCCAGAACGTGGGTTGTAGACGAGACAGAGGGATTGAGTCCTATATAAAACGATGATGAGAGCAAGAACGTTGGTATGTACCACAATTTCGACGAGCTATAGTACTTACGCAGATGCGAGATAGACTGTCAATGATGATTTTTCCATTCCATCCGCCAATTGCCATGAAGCGGTCGTCTGGAGCAAGTGCGATTGAACGTATGTATTGAGGGTGCTGGATGAGACCGAGCTGGGTGTGTGCCACCATGTCCCAAAATGTGACGGTACGTCCAGTAGAGCAAGCAATAAATTCCCCTTGTTTGGGCAGACCAATGCACGAGAACTCGTCGGTATGGGGAACTAGCCATTCTGAGACTGCTGATCCTGTGGATGCGTCGAATTGTTTGATTTGACCGTCTGATATGACAAAAAGGTAATTGTTGAACCAGACGAGACCAGTGTTGTACCACGCGGCTACCGCTGCGTTGATATCCACGAGCACGCGACCATCGTTGCTGTCATAGATTCGAACAGAACGGCGAGTGGCTGTCGCGATTCGATCGCCCTGCGGGGAGTATTTCGCTTTGAATACCCGATCCTCATGGCGGAGCGTTTGTACTCGTTTGCGAGCTGCAACATCCCAAACGATGGCTGTCTTGTTATCAGATGCAGAGACGAGTCGAGACGAGTCAGGCGAGAAATCGACTCCGTTGATGGCGAGGTGATCGGGCTTGTGTACGAAGACTTGTTTGTATGTCTTTGCATTCCACACAAGCACGTGGCCTGCGAGTGTCCCTGCTGCGATCCATTTTCCGTCCTTTGACACTGCGAGACATCGGACACTGTCTGCTTCCATTGTTGCCATTTGTTTGCCGTCTTCCACTCGCCACACTCCAACCGCATCTTGACCACCGGTGAAGACATACTCACCATCTGCTGAAAATGTCACCGCATATATCTCCCGACCGACGTCGATTTGCACCGGGTCACGGTATTCTTGTCCAACAGTCAGCACCAATGCAGCACCAACTTGTCACTACGTACCGGACATTGTCGACGACATGGTGACCAGTGACATAATGTAGCAGCGGAATGGAGAGAGTCGATGGACAAGGTGCGGCTTCTCCGCATTGTATACGCATTTCCCTTTGTTTGTATAGACCAGTGCACGCGCTTCGTGGCCTCGTGTCTTTGGCGCTTGTTCTTGCTGGCAGTGCTTTGAAGAATTGTTTCTCTGCGAAGAGCCTGCGAGACCGATATCTCGTCACCCTTTTCACCAGGCACCACCTACTCGACGAAAGGGACCCTCATATCCCGCGTCGCGGTCCACTCGTCCATCTCACGTGCTTCTAGGCTCGATAGCGACTGTTCGGCTCAGATATGATATTCAATTACATACATTCAGCATGGCCGCCGTGGTGTTCGACAGTTGTTCGATCGGTCCCACGCCCGCAAAGGACGTAACCTCGGTCCTCGACTCTGCAGAATGAATTGCCGTGATCGGCTGCGACCATCGTCCCAGCCCGTTTTCTCCCGTCCACGTGGACGAGACACCGGATATCTATGGAAAGCACGACGGGCATGCTCACCTCTGCGGCCCGGAGCGCTTCTTTTGCGGTCTTTTTTTTCTAGTTTAGTTATATGGGTTGTTGGGACACGGGACACCGCTACATTGTACTGGTTATACGCTTTTGTACATACAAGACAGGTCAAAAAGTAGACAGTCAAGAATAGATTCATCAGTGTTGTCCTCATCCTCATCCTTCACTCTCCTCACCATCACATTCAAACATCTTCTTTGTTCTCCTCGCCATCATGTTCAAACATCTTCAGTCGAAAACCTGGCCAATGACAGTAATGGTTACAAATGTGATGTTCCTTGAACATTTTACTGTCTATTTCAGGCAAGTTGTCACCGTGGGAAATTTACGTCCAAAAACACACACCCACTTCGGTCACTCATATCTTCTCAATGCCCACTCAGAATTCAACAGCGACAACACTAATTGACTTAGACAGTCCAGGACAACACATTCCAGCCTGAGTGAAGTCGAAAATCCAAGGTTTTTATATTTCAGGATTTGGTGCCATGGTAAGTTTCTCTCTCTATGCCATGATCCAGTGGTCAAACCAGCGTTGTAGCCATGCCACAAGGTCAGCAAACCACCCCCAAGATTCAGTGGGCCATTGTGAGGCTTGCAAAATTTCTTGATCATGAATGAATAGCCATTTGTCTAAACCTTTCCACTCGCTCTGTCCAGTGGATTCTCGCTCATTTTCATCAATTTGGAACCATCCCCAATCCAGGAGGGGATGTTGCCAAGAAGGAGAGAGTCAGAAGGAGGCACTTTAGTGATGTTGATGTTGAGGCATGTATCATTTCTATGTATCTGTTGTTGGATTTAGGATTTCATATTTGGTATCACTACTTACATAAGCAGTACCTTACATCGGATCATTTACCTTTAGTCTTACTTAGTGACTTACTGAGTATTCCACAGGCAGCACCAACTTTCTACAGGTAGTTCTCTACTTCCTACATCTGTATGTCTCAAAAACTAACACATCTATTATTGCAGTTTCTTCTGGGTACCATGCAGAAAACCCCCAGTCTTTACTTAGATGAGCTTCAAGAGATGCTACAAGCATCCTGTGGTACTCAGGTCTCATGCGCAACTGTGTGGAGAACACTCTGCAGATACAGTTTCACTATGAAAAAGGTAAGCTGAGGCTTTCAGACTATACTGCTGGTCCTCATGGTGATACTTACATCTTCTTAGATCACACATGTTGCAGTAGAGCGCTCAGTGCAAAAGTGTCTCGAATATCTTACCCACATAGGAGCATATACAGCAGAGCAACTTGTCTTCGTTGATGAGAGCTCCATTGATTACCAAATGACATATCATGGCCATGCCTGGTCGATCAGTGGAACCAAGGCACAACACAAAGCATTTTTTGTACGTGGTCAATGGTAAGTAAATTGTCCTCTTTTTTTATATCGTGCTGACTGTAGTAAAGGTATTTGGTTCTTCCCACACTCTCCCTATAACAGGGTATCCTACACTGCAGTGTGGTGGAAGGCTCATTCTGTACAGACAGCTTCACAGAATTTATCAGGCGACTTCTCGATAACATGCAACCTTTTCCTGCCCCCAATTTAATCATCATGATGGACAACTGCAGAATCCACAAGCACCCCAATATTCAAGCTGTTATGGTTGGTCCAGGTAGGGCCAATCGTAGCCTTAGTCTTTTGTAGGTTCAAAGCTTCAACCTTTGTTAAGGTTGAGTTTAAGGTTTCAAAGAGAAGGGTGTCCACTTAGAAGTAGGACAAGGACTTAGAGAACAATTCAAGGAGGTGAAGTTGGATGTATTTCTAAGGAGGTCTAACTTAGGGATATATGGTAGGGATGATGGGTTTATATACTGTTGGGAAATCTGGGATGACTAAGCGAAAGGAAAGTTATGGAACATCATAAAACATTTAAGAAGCAAGCCATGAGAAGAAGATAAGAGAAGAAGTATGATAAGCATGGAATGTTACGGAATAAGGGAGAACATGATGGAATATTATGGAATGTGGAAGAATGTTCAAGAAGAAAGGTGGTCTTAGTAAGAAAAGAAGAAATTGTAACATTACCCCCATACTAGAATCAAATCTGCGATGAAGATGTTTTCAAAGGTTGATGTACCCTCCGCAAGGGGAACCAGTCATGTTAGCCACAGCACCGTCTGAATAGTCATTGTAGTTGTCGTATTCTGGGGATGGGGAACAACGATGAGGGGGAGGAATGGGGAGGATGCGATGAGACCTACATGAGGAGGTCAAGACATAAGATCCACATGAAGAGGGGCGAGAAGAGCCGTGGGAAGGAGAGGGAGAAGGGCGAGGGAGGGGACAACTGCTGAGATGATGACCTGGACTTTAGTGAAAATAGGAGGGGCATTGATAGACGGGACAGTTGAGACGGATGTGGCCAAGTCATCGGCAAGAAAAGCAGGCCTCATTGTAGTGTGGGTGAGTAGAGGTGAGGGAAGAGGAACCATTTCCTCCAGTCCAGTATGTATTGAATTTAATGTTAGCTTCAGCAGGTGTGAAGTTTTGATGGTTTCCCCTGGTCCAGGCATATTCTATGGCTCTGAGAGTTTCTTCCTCAATAGGGGAAAGAGGGGAGGAAGAGGCGGAGTTGGGGTTTCTGGTGAGGGCAGAATGAAAGGAGGCGGGGGAGGAAATGGTGGAAGTGCGTTCCTGGAGGTATTGGTCAAGGTCCTCAAGGAACTTGAGCATACTGAGTTGATAGAGGGTGACTAGGAGGTAGCCTTCGACGTCCCTTTGAATCTGGTGAATATGTCCAGTATACTGGGCGAGGGAGGAATTGCGGAAAAAGGCATGGTAAAGGGCATATAGGGGGGACCCCATGTCGAGGAAGGAGTTGATTGTGGTGGATAAGTGGGGGTCGTGCATGC